>JACEVL010000469.1:1222500-1287500 GCA_020284085.1 Aporrectodea caliginosa
CAAAAATGGGAAGGGAAGCTTGGTCAAAATCTGGGGAAGCTTGGTCAAAATCTGGGGTCAAAATCTGGGAAGCTTGGTCAAAATCTGTGGAAGCTTGGTCAGAATCTGGGGTCAAAATCTGGGAAGCTTGGTCAAAATCTGGGGTCAAAATCTGGGAAGCTTGGTCAAAATCTTGGGTCAAAATCTGGGAAGCTTGGTCAAAATCTGGGGTCAAAATCTGGGAAGCTTGGTCAAAATCTTGGGTCAAAATCTGGGACGCTTGGTCAAAATCTGGGGTCAAAATCTGGGGAAGCTTGGTCAAAATCTGGGAACCATAGTTTTTTTGGGACATGCCTTAGGGCATGTAAACCAGGTCACATGTAAAAGCTATGATGCTGAAAGAGTCTATATTTAGCACCACACTGCAGTTTTTGCATGGCACGCTAATCAGTATGACATGTTAAGTTAGTAACTTTTGGGACTTAACACCACTTCATGTTAAGCAGAATGCTGTGTAAACAGGGAGTGCATTAATGAGTCAACGCTGTATGGGACTTTTTTTCTACGATTATATGGGTCGAAAATTTGTATAAACTGTTAACCTCATTTAGGACTTGAATTCTTTTGTCTTGTAGGACTGTGCCAATCTCTGCTGCAACGCTTCCACCTGTCGCCTTGCGCCAAATGCCACCTGTGCAGCTGGGCATTGTTGTGATCTGAACACATGTCAGGTATTGTGTGTAACCTATTCTTACCTGACTGAGTTTTGGCTTTGATGTTTCTGATGCTTGTTTTTGTCAGCAGTTGCTTTTCCTATTATCGCAGAGAGTGTAGAGTATTTAACACTTTAACGACGAGAGTGACTGAGAAACCAACGCAGCTTGTCGTTAAAGTGTTGAATTGCAATTGCAGATTTATTTGAATTTCAGTTTCAAATTCTTTAACTTTCTGTTCCTTAGCACTTTTACGACGAGCTGAAGGACAGTATATAAATTTTGATTGATTGGTTGATTTCATGTTATTGATTATTATTTATAATTTGATATCAGCCAATTTCTTCTGCAACTGAGTGTCGTGCATCCCACGGCTTCTGCGATCTGCCCGAGTTCTGTGATGGAGTAAGCGAGCATTGTCCATCTGACGTCTATATGGAAGATGGAGTCGACTGCCAGGAAAATTGGGTAGGCTGCCATTCCTTCCTTAGCTACAACAGAAGATGCTTCTCATTTCAGAAGTTACTCGTCTAAGCTTATATGTTATTTGATGTTATTTGATTCTGAATCAAATCCAATCATCGTTGGCTAATCTCGGCTGCCTCTCTTCCATCTCTCTATCATCTCAACCTTTTTGTTCCTCGGGTTAGGACTACCATGACCCAATCCTGAGCCTTTGACTGCATTGGCCCTTCACTGTGGAATGACCTTCCTCCCTCAGTCTGCTCTATGATTCTGACTGGAGGTTCCACTGCATCTCTCCGCTGTCTTAAATCTTGTCTTTTCTCTCTGGAGTCCTTCGCACTGGGAACGCCTCTGATTTGTCTGCTCTGATAGAGGCACTTTAGAAATTCATAAATACTATACAGTGATTGCTTGATAAGTTTATGTATTTGTGGAATGTTTAGATGAGTTCCTTCTGCTACAACGGGAAGTGCAGGACTCACGATGGACAGTGTCAAATGCTTTGGGGAAGGACAGGAAAGATGTCAAACAGTCTATGCTTTGAGCATTTCAATGTCATGGGCAGTGCTCATGGTCACTGTGGCTTCAACTGGACAGATGAATCTTTTCAGAAGTGCCAACCAAAGTATGATCTCAATGAAGTCCATAGTCATAATCTTTTAGAATTCTTATTGATGATGGAATGTAGCATAACATGCATTACCTTGAAGGACTGTCTGACCATGACTTATCCTGCTTTACTGCTATGTCTTATATTGCCTTTCCATTATGTATGGGGATGCTTGATGGTGAAGTGGTTAGCATGCGGAACTTGGACTGTCAATCGAGAGGATGAAATTGCTGAATCCTGCGAATTCTCATTTGTCTATGTTGGACCCACCAGCTGGAGTCGCCTTTCTCAAGAGCTGCAGCTCCAGCTCCTAAGTTTGTCCCTTCCACAGTTTTCCAAGCGCCTGAAGTCTGTGTTATTCGCCAGTGATTTCACTGGTTCGGGTCTGGAGTGACACTGGTGAGTGTTTTCTTGAAGCAACGCTCTTTAAATGTCAACTTGCAATTACAATACTACTCTGCATTTTTCCACAGGGATGTGCTGTGCGGAATGCTTCACTGTGAGCACCGCGGCGAGAAGCTCATGTTCTGGAAGGAGGCGCTGATGTTTACGATGCCAGATACCTACATTCGGATCAACGGAGAGCGCCACGACTGTAAGGCGGCCATCATGGACGTTGGTCTAGACATGCCCGACCCTGGCATGACCTTTGATGGGGTAAAGTGCGGAGAGAGCCAGGCAAGAAACGACAAATGAGTTTTTGTATGCAATATACGAGATTTTTTGTATGGCATAGGAATTTTTGTACAGAAATACAAAATGTACAGATTTGGGGCTTCTGTGAGTTGGTTTTATTGTTGGGACCTTAAGCAATTGATTGGCAGCCGTCATGGGCATCTGTACATACACCGCTTATTTATACCTAACTTATATACCAGATATATATATACCAGATATATATATATACACCAGATAGATATGTATATACCAGATATATATGTATATTTTTTATATAAATATTATTCCTAGATATATCTGGGTGATTTATATATTTAATAACAAATGGTTTGGGCATATTGCTTATAATGACTTTTAAAATTGTTTAATGATAGGCTATGTATTTCATCTCATTTACTGTGTTGTATACATGTAATTATTATATTTTGTGTTTATTATTTTGTTCTAGATACTAGTTATTGTTTTTATGTTAATTCATATTAATTGTTATATTTTTTGTTATGTTGTAGATCTGTATGTCTCACCGTTGTGTTCCGGTTGAGAGCATGAAAACAAAATCCTGTCCCGACTGCCATGGACACGGGGTAGGTTGTCGCATTTTCTTTGCATTTTTTCACATTTTCTGTGCATTTCTTTGCAATTTTCTTTATATTTTCTTTGTATCCAGAATGCATTAAACATGGGGTAGGTTTTCATTTTTTCCTTTTTCCTGAACGCAATGAATAGGAGATAGGTTCTCATATCTAATTAGGGCTTGTAATAGACTTACAGCCTTCCTTATATCAACATCAACTTCTTCAGCTGATTAATCAGACTGTAATAATTTCAATGCCAACTGATAGCAGTGCTTATTTACTCACTTGTTTTTTACCCATTGTCAAAACACTGAAATGAACCCCAAAAAGCAGTAGTGTAGATTCTTTTTCCTCTTCCTTGTGATTTATTGCATGTGCAGTTTGTGGTTAGAAGCAGGAGCTCAATTGGCAAAGTTTTTGATACACTGGCCCCATGTTCGTAATCGAAAACTCCAAACTTCTAAAGTCCCATTCAAAAGCCAAGCACAGGGCACCAGCTTATTCACGAGCGCTGTGTCAAGGGGTTTTCCAAAGGGTGGTCCAAAGGAGGTCCAAGTCCAGTTTCCAATGGGTCCAGATCATGAGAGATGCAGAGCATCTGCTAAGGCGGATGTCGTTTAGGTTCCGAAGAATTATTAGATGGAGGATCAGATGAGTCAGAGTAGGAATTCTTGAAATGTTAGACTTTATTTTTGAGTGGAAAGCCTGGGTTAAGATTAAGATTATTAATTGGAGTTGAAACCTGTTAAATGTGGTTCTTTGTGTCTGTTCTGTGTAGGTGTGCAACAGTTTGGGACAGTGCCACTGCAATCTTGGCTATGCTCCTCCATTTTGCGATCGCCAGGGATTGGGAGGCAGCGTTCACAGCGGCCCTGCTCAGAAATACCTCGGTAAGACGTCAGAATTGCTACAGTGTGCTCTCTATAACAAAAACATTTCAAAGTTGTGCCAGTTGAGAAGCTCTCATCAACTGTGAACTGTGGATGGATGGGTTCTTCGTTGTCTTCAAGGGACTGCAATTTCAGAACACAGTTTTGCTTAGAAGTGATACCTTGTGCATTTTATAACAGAAATTTCCTGAAGAGGTTAGTGTGTGTATGTGTGTGTATATGTGTGTGTTTGTGCATGATGTGTGTATGACTGTACAGTGTGGTGGTGGTGGTGGTGGTGGTGGTGGTGGTATGGTGGTGGTGGTGGTGGTGGTGGTGGTGGTGGTGGTGGTGGTGGTGGTGGTGGTGGTGGTGGTGGTGGTGGTGGTGGTGGTGTGGTGGTGGTGGTGGTGAGGATGTGGTGGTGGTGGTGGTGGTGGTGGTGGTGGTGGTGGTGGTGGATGGTGGTGGTGGTGGTGGTGGTGGTGGTGGTTATGATGATGATGATGTGTTCTCCGTGGGCAAAAGATAATCAAAGATTGCCAAATATTCTGAGAGAATGACCAGTTGACCAAGGATATTACCCACGCTGTACTAAGTGTATAGATGCTTACACATGCATTATGATGATGATGATGACGATGACGATGATGATGATTATGGTACTTGTTTTTTGTTTGTCTTATAGACAGCAATGCGGGTCTCATAGTTGGATTGTGCCTGCTGTTCCTCGTTGTGATTCCGTTCATTGTCATTCTGACCATTCTCAGCTATCGTCGCTACGACCAGCTCAAGCTCTTCTTAGTTCGTAGATGTCGTCAGTGTCAGACCAGGTCAGTTGTCATTTTCAATTATATAATGTACTTCTGGTGTTGATAGTAGTTCGGAAACTCAGGTCATCAATTCCTTTGTATGGGTGACCAGTAGTCAGTGTTTTGTGGTGGCTATTCAAGGACCTAACGCAACCACCTGTCATTTAGCTCTAGTATCATGTGATCTAGTGATTACAGATTGGAGCCTTCTCAGACCAGGCCAAGTACTGCACATGTACCGTTGTTATTTGGTTAAAGGTATTTGCTTGCACACAGCTGAAACTGTCACCAGGCAGTTGTGTTAGGTACTAGTGACAGCTGGAGAAAGTATCTAACCCTGAGAAGCTGCCATGAGTATGAAGTGTTTGCGACTTGAGTTTCTAGCCTCAGCATACGAGAGCGGCTGGCCAGTCCTCTCCCTCGCTGTCTGATCTTCTCACCGATAGTGTACGGTCAGTGTACTCATTATAGCTGTTGGCTGGGGTGCAGGTGAAGCAGAAATCTTGAAGCAAATTTTCTACCAAGGCGGTTATTTGAACCTCTAACATCTGGGTTGACAGTCCAGTGCATTAACCACTTGTCTATTGCACACACCTGGGAATTAAGTAGGAAATCTTATGATGCTCTAGTATAGAATCTATGAGTTTGGGATTTGTTCTCAGCTTACTGGGGCCTAGGCAAAGTAAATTAGTGCCTCGTAATATCGATATTCCCTCTGTGGGACTTCGAAGCAGTTTTACGGCACTGTGCTCAAATACATTGTCAAACAATGTAGGGTAATCAGTAAAAAATCTTTCCATGAAGAAAATTTATAAACCTGCACATTGGATGTTTGGCTTAGAGGTAACATTTTGCCCAACTGTAGGATGTGAGAGGCAATACGCCCAGTTCAGTACAGCTTAAAACAGATTAAAGATGGTCATTGTGCCTCATTTCTTGTCTTTATTTCTGCATTTCCAGCTCTTTCTACAAGAAAAGATTCCAGAAACCAGACGTCAAGGACATTGAGATGTCGCCTTCGGAAGTTACCGTCGTCCAAAGCCCTCCAGTTGTCTCCGCCAAGTCTCCTGGCGTTCGTCGAGCCGTCAGCTTTCGCCCGGAAGGACATCTCGGGTCCATTTCTGCAGAGCAGCACCAACTCTACGCTCAACCTTCCCGCAGGCAGCAAAGCACCAGTTTCCCTGGTTCACGCTAATTCGTGTCGCGCTGCTATTACATACGATGAATGCAGGAAGACTCCTCCACCAAGGCCGGCGCCACCAAAGTTCCTCATTCAAAAGGATGGCAGCAGAACCACTGCTTTGAGCAATAACAGCATCTCATCTCATGCAAGTGATAACAGCTCAGCCTCTGGTGGAGCTACGGACTCGCATTACCTTCTGCCAAAGCATGACAGCCATACCCATGGAGTGCTGCAACCCTCTAGGGAAGCTCCCCTTCCACCGTATGCCTGTCCAAACAAAAAGAAACCAGCCAGCGTTGACCTTTCTCCTAAGAAGATGATAAAGCCAAGACTGGATTCGCCAGATGCGGAACAGCCATTGCTTGAAATCAGAAACCCAGAAGAAGAACCTTCTGCGAGTCAGTATGTCAATGTGCCTTCGGTCAGCAAGAAACCGGAAGACCGCGTACCTACTTTGTCTAGCTTCAGCCACCGGCCATCCAAAAATAATGTCATCGCTGAAAGTGAAACTAAGCCTCAGCTGAAAAAACCCTGCAATACCAAATATTCTTCGAGCAAAAATGAAACCAAGTCTCAGCCGAAAAAACCCGGCAGTTCCAATAGTTTTTCCAGTGCAAATGGAACTAAGCCCCAGTTGAAAAAACCCCGCGATTTTCCAGCTGCAAGCGTCTCGCAGCTCAAAAACGCATTTGAGGGTACAAGCCCCAATTCGAGCTTACCACCCCCTGCCAGTAACAGTGTTTCACCACGCAGGGAGAACTCGCTTCCATTCCGTCAGTTGTCGACCGGCAAAGCAGACACTGGCAGAACCCCGACTTCCCCTGTCGATACTTCGTCATCGCAGACCGCGGTTCCAAAATGGCCTCCTTATGGAAGACTTGAGACAACAGGTTCAGGGGCCTTGCCACGCACATCACCCTCTGGTGTCAAGCTTCAACACAGTGCATCGGACAGTGTTGCGTCATCTGGACGGATTGCAAGACCTATGGTTGCCCCAAAACCACCGCCGTGCGGAATAAGAACTAGCAATATAAGTTAGCGTAGGCCTTTGTCATATTTCTCAGTATATCTTTCTCTCATATTCTTTACCATTGTTAAGCGCACAGTCTTACATGATCAGCAAAACTTAATTCCGATCCAAGAGGTGTAGTTGTACAGGAATGTTATGTTCTGGCAAAATGTTGGAATGCCATGATGGTGAATTAGTTGTTGGTCAGTATGGAAATGACAAGATGTTTAGTCAATATGAAAATGATTTTCAGGCCAAAGTTCATGGGTTTGGAATCAGTCACTGACTGAAGGACTTTTAAAGCATCACTAAAAAGCTAAGAGGGCACCAGCTTATTCATGACCGCTACAGCCTATCCAGGAGCTCTGAAGCCTATTCACAAGCGCTGAAGTCTATTCAAGAGCGCTGAAGCTAATATTCACAAGAGCTGACACCTATTCACAAGCTCTGAAGCTTACTCATGATGACTGAGGCCATACAGTCGCTACAGAAACAAATGTGTATGCTTACATTACACTTACTACCTAGTTGGGTGTTTGCTTTCCAGTTTTTACTTTCCATAGTCAAGCAGAGTCTGGTCTGAATGCTCATTCCTCTGTTTGGTACCAGAATTAAGATTGTATGTATGTATGTGTGTATGTGTGTATGTATGTATGTATTGTATGTATGTATGTATGTATATGTCAATACGTATATGTGTAATGTGTATGTATGTACATGTGTACGCCCCTACCATATAAACTAACTGAATCGGAGTTTGCTGCATGCAATTGCTATATGCCCAGGGTTGGATTCTAAACTCTTAAAGACGCATTTTTCAGCTGTTTGATGGCCACGTGTTGTAGCGCTTCTGAGAGACTCTTAAGTGGCGCTTTATAAATGTTTTGTTACATTACATTACATTACATATGGCCGGCGTATGTATGTATATATGTATGTTTGTAATACTTTGTATATGTATGTTTATGTATGTATGTATGTATGTATGTATGTATATAGTCATTTATTTAGCACCCTACAAGGACCCCATGAAGACAGTAAGATTGAGACAGTTGCGACTTAATCAAAATTTTTGCATTCTCTGCGGTCATTTGGACAGATGGATGACCAAAGACTGGTTTATTGGATTCTTCAATTTTCACCAGACACACGAACTTTGCCAGAAAGAAGACGTAGACGCCATCAGGAGGAAGATGAATTATTGTCAGATTGATTGAATGCTGGCAGAAGGAACATATTACTTCCTGTTTATGACAGATCGTGTCAGGCTGATATATGCAGTGTTGAAGTGTTGTTTCTGACGTGATTTGAAATATTGGAGTACAGGCAAGTGGGCTGCATGGGCGTATTTAGGGGATGTTTATGGGTTCAAATCACCCCTGAATAAATAATTGCCAAAAAAAACTTTTCAAAACTGACCCCTTATGTATGTATGTATTTATGCATGTCCGATGTCCAATGGAAAGCCTCAAAACGAAAACCCCCAAATTGCTTCCTGGCTATGCCCTTGGTGGGCTGTACCAACTTTGGTAGTGATTGACAGCTGATGTGATGTGAAAGAAGGGTACAGATAGGTTTTGCTTGTTACATGGAAAAAATTGAAAATTTAGAATCAGTTTATGCTGATTGCTTTCTTTGGGGATAGGAGCATAAATCATAGTTCTGGGCTAGACTGTACAAATGCTGATAAGCATTTGTAGATAAGCACTTGCACATTTTAAGGTATTATTAAGTTCATCTTGGAGAGAGTCTTCTTCAGGAATTCAACCAGGTATTTAGATCAGGTTAAAACTTCTGCATAATATATTTTAGTTTTGGTAGTTTAGGTAATGAGTTATCACTGTAATTGTTCCATAATATTACATTGAATTATGGTTGATAAAGAGACTATTGCAAACAATGTGTACATGCACAGCAGAATGTAAAAAGTTGAAAATTGCCAGAAAGTCCTATGCCGACAAGCACTCAAATAAAAAAAATTTCATAAAGGGAATTGTGGTTGATATGTAACACTATTTAAAGTTTCTGGTCCTTAATTAATTATGTCAAACATTGATGATTTAGATCCTATACAAATGATTGGAATAATTATGTATTCCTTCGAATGCCACTAATTGCAGCAGTAAAGGTATTTGCCTTTTGCCTTATCTAGTAAATACTGCCGCTGATTTTGAGTTCAGTCAGTATTCGTAATTGTCTCTTTGGTAACTTTACGTTTTACACTTGTTTAGATGCACAACTAAAGTGCAATACCCCAGTTGTGTAATTACTGTTCATCATTAGCATTTTTAAAACCATAAATATTTGTCTGCGTCGTTAACCAGTAACTAACGAAGTAACCATTCATTCTTATTTTTGAATATTTGCCATAATAGATGACTCGGAGGATTTGCTGCTTTTGTTCTGCATGTTTTTGCTGTTTCTGTGTGTGCTATTGCACGGTAGACAGTGTAGCGTTCTTCTTTTCTGTGGCTATGCATAATGTGCAGTTAATTGTAGTACTTAGTTAAGTATGTTTTGCAGCTAATTACATGTGTGTAATTGCTTCATAGTCATCGTCATCATCTGTGGAGTTGATCAAAGGATTTAGATTGTCGGTCATAAGAATGTCTATTTTCTTGACTTTACTCTAACTGATTGTTTGAAACGTTCCTCCATTGTGTTGTCAGTAGCAAAGGACATTTATCTAGACTGAAGATCTTTTGAGGCAAACCCCTCGTATGATTTGCTTATGTATCCAATCTTGCTTATGTACTCAAAGTTGCTTATGTACCCAATCATGGCGCTTTCTAAACAAGTCACAAAACGACTTTTTAAAATTCATATAGAAGATTTATATAACGCCCCTTCAAGAAAACTACTCAGAGGCTATGTTTTTCATTGTGTCTCATCTTCACAACAATCATAACTTGGATTGTCTCATAGACTGTCTGTATTGGCCCATAGAAACCAATTATTACCCCCGGATTCCATGGTTCCGGACATACCATTCCCTTTATAGGCCTACTGGCCAGTGTCTTTTTACCCATGTTCTTCCTGGAATCCGAGGATCGTAGAGCCAGTCCTTTTTCCTATTGGAAAGTACATTTTTCTCATGGAACGTGCCTTTTCACTTAGAAGGGATATTTTTCACTCGGAAGGGACATTTTTCTTGTGATCCGTACAGTGATGAAGTCACATCATGCCATCTTTTGCAATGTACTGTCTTTCTGGAACAATCTCCTCCCTCTTAAAGTCTATACTGTTCTTGGAGAGCCAGCTCAAAAAAGATATTTGATCCACCTTAATTATTCCAAGCCTTTATAGATCTCTTAACAGCACCTTTGAGAAGGTCTTAAAATTAATCTGCTGTGTGAGTATTTGCTTATGTAAAGTAAAATATATAGTTACATTACAAAAATAATTTTGGTTGTATTGAAGAACCTGTGAATAATACTCGTATTATGGTGCTCAACTGTAGAGCAATATTACAGCAGAAAACATTTATTTAAGTTCTTTATAATTTAGGTGGGTGTACCTACTGTTAATCTTGTAAATGTTTTTAATCAGTTCAATTTTTTTACTAGATCTTACCTTTATACGGTCTGCTGTTTGTTATAAAATTATGCAGTGTTTTACTCATTTTTATTCATGTTATTTAACTTATTTGCAAAGGTTTGTTTCAATAAATCAACTTTTCAACAGATTAGGTTTTGATGGTGTTTAGTTAAAGAAACTGGACAAAGAGAAAGACAAATTTTGTGCAAAACTGCATTAGAAAAATCGAAGGCCGCATTAACTTATTCAACCTCAAGCAACTCAGAAACTGCAATCTTGGAAATGAGTTTCCGACAAAATGTTCAGTTGAACTGGCTAAAATCAGTTCAATTTTTGGGGGCCGATAGCGCATTGGATACATCTGCTGCACAGAGACCGAGAGGTACCGAGTTCGAGCTCATTTTTGGGCGGATATGTTATTTAGGCTTATTTGCAAAGGTTTGTTTCAGGCTGTCTGTTCTGTTAGTAGTTAAGATTTGAAATTGTTTAACATGTAAATGTACAGCGAAAGACAAATTTTGTCAGGCTGCTTATTAAAATCGAAAGATATTATTATTATTATTATTATTATTATTAATTATTGCAATCTTGGAAATGAGTTTCCAATGGTATGTTCAGTACACTAGATACATACATACATACATACATAAATGCACAGATACACACACATACATACATACTTACATACGTACATACATACATAGCATACATACATACATGCATGCACACATGCATACGTACACACACACTTGCATGAATACATACATGCATGCACACACACAAACATACATGCATGCATGCATGCATACATACATATGGGAGCACCTCTGAGTTACCTTGAAGGGGGTGCTATATAAATCGACGCAATGAATGCATACATAGGCCTACACAGTGACCAATCTCTCCACACAGTGTCTATATATATAGGCCTATTGTTACCAGATTTTACTTTACCGAATGTGATTTTAGTTATAGTTTCAATGATGTATTTCTAAAAAAAAATACTATAGTTATCTATGCATCAGCAGTATTCAGCACATGTCAAGATTTTAAAAAGTTTTTCCAATTAACGAGTAAGTTACTGTTGCAATCATTAACCTCAGTTTCTGCTGCGTTTCGAAAGTAAAAGCTTTACTGATGATTTGTTGCCTGCGGGCACGGTTTGATTGGTGGGAGTTGCAGAAAATTAATTATTTACGTTAAAAAACTGTAATTGCACTCGCCATTTGCCTCAAGAAGGAGGAGGAGGAAGAAGGGGAGGAGCAGGAGAAGGTTAAAGAGGAGGACGAGGAGAAGAAGGAGAAGAGAACTTTGTCACTATTTGGACTCTGACGGTGCCAGTCCCAAGCCTGGATAAAGGAGGAGGGCGACGCTAATGATATTTGTTATCACACAGTGTCCTTAAACTACATGCATAGGCTAGAGAAGGAGAAGAGCAGTCTCTTAACATACCTGATAGGCAGCCATGGGTATGAAATGCTAGCGACTTAATTTCCTTACCCTCGGCATATGAGGGCGGGCGGCCAGATCTCTCCCTCGCCGTCTCATCTTCCCACTGATAGTGTACGTCCAGTGTACTCATTATAGCTGAGTTGGCTAGGGGGCGCAGGTGGAGCAGAAATCTCGAACCAGATTTTGAACCCATGACCTCTCGGGCTGACCAGTCCAGCACGCTACCCACTAGACTATCGCACCCTCCCCCCTCCTCCCCATATGCCTTAATTGGGACGAAATGAGGCGAGGATTGGACCGACTGAATGGGATGACAGACATCGATTACGATCAGTGGAATGAATGAATATTCCGAACATTCATTCATTCATTCATTCATTCAGTGGCGTAACCAAAGTTTCCCAAAAATTACGCAATTTGGAGGTCTGTCAGTGCCTTAAGAAAGGCGACATCATCCAGCACCTCTTCACAGGCGAGATCTTTCAGCGGCTCTTCACAGGCGAGATCTTTCAGCGCCTCTTCACAGGCGAGATCTTTCAGCGCCTCTTCACAGGCGAGATCCATTGGCGCCTCTTCACAGGCGAATTCTTTCAGCGCCTATTCACAGGCGAGATCTTTCAGGCCTCTTCACAGGCGAGATCTTTCAGCGCCTCTTCACTGACGAGATCTTTCTGCGCCTCTTCACAGGCGACATCATCCAGCACCTCTTCACAGGCAAGATCTTTCAGGCCTCTTCACAGGCGCTGAAATATCTCGCCTCTTCACAGGCGACGTCTGTCAGTGCCTTAATAATAATAATAATAATCTTTTCTTTATTAAGCGCCTGACAAACGCACTGCGCTGTACTTACAAGTTATGCAATTGAAATCTTAACTACTAACAGAACAGACAGCCATGTAATACAACGGCGCTAATAGCAGCCTACAAAGCAAATCCGCCCAACGGATAACGTAAGGCGTCATCATCCAGCGCCTCTTCACAGGCGAGATCTTTCAGCGCCTCTTCACAGGCGAGATCTTTCAGCGCCTCTTCACAGGCGAGATCTTTCAGCGCCTCTTCACAGGCGAGATCTTTCAGCGCCTCTTCACAGGCGAGATCTTTCAGCGCCTCTTCACAGGCGAGGTCTGTCTGTCTTAAGAAAGCTCCTCTTCACAGGCGAGATCTTTCAGCGCCTCTTCACAGGCGAGGTCTCTCAGCGCCTCTTCACAGGCGAGGTCTGTCTGTGCCTTAAGTCAGGCGTCATCATCCAGCGCCTCTTCACAGGCGAGATCTTTCAGCGCCTCTTCACAGGCGAGATCTTTCAGCGCCTCTTCACTGACGAGATCTTTCAGCGCCTCTTCACAGGCGAGATCTTTCAGCGCCTCTTCACAGGCGAGATCTTTCAGCGCCTCTTCACTGACGAGATCTTTCAGCGCCTCTTCACAGGCGAGGTCTGTCTGTGCCTTAAGAAAGGCGACATCATTCAGCACCTCTTCACAGGCAAGATCTTTCAGCGCCTCTTCACAGGCGAGGTCTGTCTGTGCCTTAAGAAAGGCGACATCATCCAGCACCTCTTCACAGACGAGATCTTTCAGCGCCTCTTCACAGGCGAGATCTTTCAGCGCCTCTTCACAGGCGAGGTCTGTCAGTGCCTTAAGTAAGGCGACATCATCCAGCTCCTCTTCACAGGCAAGATCTTTCAGCGCCTCTTCACAGGCGAGATCTTGCAGCGCCTCTTCAGAGACGAGATCTTTCAGCGCCTCTTCACAGGCGAGATCTTTCAGCGCCTCTTCACAGGCGAGATCTTTCAGCGCCTCTTCACAGGCGAGATCTTTCAGCGCCTTTTCACAGGGGAGATCATTCAGCACCTCATCACAGGCGAAATCATTCATCGCCTCTTCACAGGCGAGATCTTTCAGGCCTTTTCACAGGCGAGGTCTGTCAGTGCCTTAAGAAAGGCGACATCATCCAGCTCCTCTTCACAGATGAGATCTTTCTTCGCCTCTTCAAAGGACGAAACATGATCTCTCATTTATCTAGCAGAAACGCAGCCAAAATTCGTAAATTATAGCAAAAAATTGCATATCTGCTATCTTCAGACCCAAGGACCTATTACCCTACCACAAGAAAGCTGTGCGGACAATGAGTCAATGACGATGACGTCATCAACAATCAGACGGGCGGAAATACCATCTGTTCGATTATTATTATCGCATCGCTCGCTCTGCTTTAGACTCGTTAATAATAACAAGAACAATATTATTATTACTAAAAATTAATTTAAAAAAATAATAATATTATTTTTATTATTATTTTTATTATTAATATCATTATTAGTATTAATAATGGCAATAGTTAAGTAAGTAAGTAAGCATATTCTTTACTAAGCCGGTTGCAGGAGAGCTGGCCACGCAGGTATAGACTCTACCGCTCATTTTGAATCAACGGACTTGTGTACTGGGCTTTGCGTGGACCAAATGACATTAGCTTACGATGATTTAAACTAGTGTCGGTCTGTGATCGAAATGTCAGAAGTGTCACGAAATTTGTAGTCTTTCACTAGGCCTAGTTGTATGTCCGCGAAGGGAAATGTTTTGCTGACCGTACAATAACAAAGTCTGCACAATAGAAATTCAACGAATAATAGTAATCTAGATTGTCAAAATGTAATCTAAATGGTTAAAAATGTTGAGAGCGTTAAAATCTTTACGCAGTTGCGTAATTGCGTAATGCTAGTTACGCGCATGCATTCATTCATTCTGGAGATTTATATAGCGCCCCTTCAAGAAATCTACTCAGAAGCGCTCCCAGCCCAGCCAAAAGAAAAAAGACTTGAGTGATTGAAGTAGGCTAATATACACATGTATTGTATACCCTATACAAAAACCCATGTGACATTATTCCCATATTACATTTTTTCATCATCATGTGCTGTAGATGTGCATTAGGCTATATAGCCTAAATATTACATAGGCAACATAGCATATAGGTAGGGTAGTCCCTAAATCACGAATTCACGGAAATCACGGAAACCGTGAATTTCGCCGTTTGCCGTGAATTTTGCCGTTTGCCGTGATTTTCCGTGATTTTTCACATTTTCAGCACTTTTGTAAAAACACGTTAAAAATGGTTGCGAAACACGTCAAAAAATGGCGCCGACGATAAAAAAAGCGCGGAACCACTAGGCCTAAATTAATTTAAGAATTCTTGTTACTACCCCCCTCGAAAATTATTGTTGGAAAATAGTCGTTACTACCCCCCTCGAAAATTATTCTTGGAAAATAGTCGTTACTACCCCCTCGAGAAAATTCTTGGAAAAAACACGTTGCCGTGAATTTTTCTATTTTTGAAAAAGTGTGCTGTAGATGTGCATTAGGCTATATAAATATTACATAGGCAACATAGCATATAGGCCTATATATAATATATATATATACTATAATATTCGTTTATTAATTCAAACTGACAAGTACGCAGTAAGATAAAAATGATTATGTAGTATTAGTAACAGCTGATAACGAGTTTAACAGGACTGTCGAATTTAACTGCATGGCAGCCTGCAAGGCGGCCGTATGTCCTTCTGCTCATTTCACAGTCGCTCCTAGGGAGTGGAAGGCTGAGTCAACCTTATTGGGCTAGCGGGTATCGAAACCGCTTCCCTCTGATCTTCGTGCCAGCGTGTTACCATTCAACCATCTCCCCGTTCCGTATAGCTTACGTGTCTTTTTGGGAGAACGTCGAGATCACCAAGCAGTAGGCTATTTATTCTGTCTTTCTGCTTGTCTCGCTGCCTGTCCGTCGGTGTGCCACTGTGTGTCCAACTGAGTGTGACTGCGTTTGCTTCGCCTGACCGGAATTTCATCAGAGGTTCACACATAATTGAAACCTCGAGACCTGAAGCGCATTCTAGCAATATCCTCAGGCGACCTGAGCGAGCCCCAGGGCGTGTCCTAATAGGTTCGGATGGACCCGTGTCGAACAAAGGCATCGCTAACAAAGGAAGAGCCACGGAACACCCTTTGAAGTCTAATCATGTTGTCGAGCACCCTACTGAAGTAATTCATTTTCAAATGACTTATTTACCGTCTTCATAAAATATTTAAGAAGTCTGCCAGAACATCGGAATAACAGCATCGTGATGATGATGGGGGATCGCTTCGAGCGACGACATCAAGATATTATTACCTAATACCGGTTTCTTATTTTTGAGTAGACCTAGACCTATTGCCCTAACGACTGCATCAGCCTGTTTTATACCTTAGCACAGGGGCATAGTCAGAAAAAATGTCCGAGGAAATGTTTAGCATTCGGGGGCCCATTGGATATGGTCGCAAAAATAGTTTTTTTGTATTTCGCATATAAAAAGCATGTAACAAAATTTCGGCAATTTATTTGTGGGGGTTGAACCCGTAAACCCCCTTAAATACGCCCAGGCCTTGGCATTGCACAACATAACCTGAGGCCTAGATTAGGCCGTATACAGAGGTTTAAGTGGTTAAGATAGCCTATAGGCTACTATCGAAGACATGCAATCTATGTATTAGAACCACTGCAAGTTGGATTGGATCCACAGTTTAACGGCAGCTTATGACAACATAGGCCGTTGCCGCCGACAAAGATTATTTTTGGCATATTACAGGCTTTACAGCTCTTTTTAATTACTGCAAGTTAATACGGAATGTTTAATTTATCCTTCCTGGCTTCTTCTTAAAAGCGGTTACGGTGTCCATTGAGACGGCACTGTCATCCACACTTAGCCTAGGGATCCACACTTAGCCTAGGGCTGCCAACTTTTGACTTTGCCATTCCGGGACGCCCGTAGGCTAATATGCCGTTGCGAATTTACCATGTCCACGTCACTGTAGGCATATGTAAAGAATGTTGCGTTAGCCTAACGTAGGATCTACAGTCTACGGAAAATAGTCATTACAAATTTCAGCAAAGTCATCAAAAGACAAGTGGCCTATATCAAAAAGTAGAATCAACTTCACGAAGAAAACATTTATTTGCAGTAACCTACCTGTCAGGGTAAACAGGCTTATATGGACCCAGCACGAACGAAGTTCATAGTATATACAATTATACATGCATCATGATGCATGCAGATTGCAGATGTCATTTCGGCCTATTGGGTCTGCGACGGGAAAGCAGAGCTTCACTTAAACTTATAGGCCTACTTCTGCTGAGCTGAAGTCGTAGAACTCGGCACATGTACGACGTCATGCTAACATTTATTTTTGTCAATAGTTCCGCTTTAAAAAGGTCGGTGCTCAGACAAAAATAATTGCGAATGTCAGACCAGAGGTCGTCAGAGAAAAGGTCGTTCATAATGCTGAACACTCTCTCGCAAAAGGCGTTGGAAACGGGAACTGACAGATTGCAGGACATAATACTAAGTAACTGAGTGTCAGTTGTTTGTAACGGTTTGAAGACCAACCTAGCCTACATGTAGCACTGTCCAATGTTGAGCCAACAATGTTAGGTCTGACAGAACGCAAAACGCAAAATTCATCGTACAACTTGTCGAGTTTAGTGTGCAAAAACAGGAACAAGGTTTAATTTAAATTTTGGTGTAGTGGATATCTACACCAAATTCCGGGACAATTTGCGATCAATCCGGGACACGGGACGCATAAGGCCGATTCCGGGACTGTCCCGGGAATCCGGGACGGTTGGCAGCCCTATCCACACTATTCCAAAAGCCTATTGCCATTGTTTCCGTTAGAGTTCAAAAAGATAACGTAGGCTATTTATGTCCAGACCTAGAATTGTTTTGGACGTAGCTCATGTCTTATGGCTGTCACACCGAAAAATCTGGACGTTTTGGACGTTTTTTATGGACGTAAAAACGGCCATTTGGGTGTTAACGGAAACACTGCATGCCTATATTGCGCTGAAGAATTTCCGCCCGACTGTTTCTGTCAGTGTCAAATGATTTATACATGTGGCCTTCCGTGGTGCTGGTGTTATTTTTGTAACGAAGACTGAAACTAAAATAATTGGCTAGGCCCCAATTCGCTGACAAGAACTAAAAGAAGAACGAGAAAGAATTTTTAGCTAAAATAGATAAAAGCGAAACTAAGGTAGTGTTCACCGAAATAGAAATCAGAACGATAGCGAAAAATTGAAAGAAATCATGTGAAAGTTTCCAAGAATCTGACTAGGTCTACTCAGAGCTATTATTACCGAACTCATTTCAAGGACGATCCATAACGGATGTCGTGACATCGAAAGCCACGACGAGAGTCAGTCATGCAGCAGAGACAGAGACCTTACTAAGCGGTGGATAACAAGCTAATGACAGCTGCAGCATAGGGGAAAGGCTTGTAATATGGGCCACTGTGTAATATGGGCCTCGACTGTATTTCCCACCTATCATGTCTGCGGAGAGCTCTTACATTGGGAAACCATCCGTATACTGATTTCAACTTCCTGTTCGGGATGTGTGCCTTTACTAATAACTTCTGCCCGAAAAACATCAACGTTTATGTTTTGGTACATGTTGCTTATAAGACTTATTGAACTTCAACAAGTGTTAAATAGTTTAGGATTTCATCTATGGTATGCCCTGATGTTTCAGAAGATAGACAATTTCTTTATTATATAAACACACAACTTTGTTGATCTATAATACATTCGTCGATCACGCTATAACAGATTTCCCCGAAGCACACCATTTTTGTAATACGGTCCTGTGATCGAATGTGTAATATGGGCCATATCTTTATGGAATGATACAGTAGAAATAGGCCGTTATGGCTATTTTTTCCATGTAACCGGTTCTCAGTGTTGTTTACATTAGGCATAGGCCAAATTGTTTCTTAATGGTTATCCTAGTAAGTTTAATCTCAGAAAATCGGTTTTTACTGTTTTAATATTAGTCTGCGGCACGGAAACATTGCAATTCCATCTTTAAAATGGTGGCTCATATTACACACCCGGTCGTGTAATATGAGCCATTTTCCGTATTTTGAAAAAATTCGTGTGAAAGTTTCCAAGAATCAGATTAAGGTCTAATTCCTTCTATTATTACCGCACTCATTTCAATGACCATCCATAATGCATGGAATGAAATCGAAAGCTACGACGAGAGTTAATCATGCTTCTGTGACTATGACCTTAGGAAAAGTTTCTTAGGGGGCCCATATTAGAAGCCCTTCCCCTATGCTTAGTGCGGTTACTTAAAGCAGCAAAGAAGACGCTGGTATTAGTAATCCAAAGATCACCAGACATTTTAACCCTTTTGAGCTACTATGACCAAAGGGCCCGTCATGACAAAGGCCGCAGTGGCTCTAATTGGTGTCGCTAAGACGCTGGAACTGATAAGATCACCAGTGCTAGTAATTACACTTTGAGAAAGGTCCAACCCAAATCGGAGCCTAACGTTCTAGATTTAGTTATTTAACATTACATGTTATTTATTTATTTAACATTAAATGTTAAATATATTTAAATTTATTTAACAGTAAATGTTAAATAAATAAATCTAGAACGTTAGTCTCTGATTTGGGTTGGACCTTTCCCAAAGTGTTAAAAGAACTATGTAGCCTATGGTAATTAAATTTTAATTAGGCCTACCATACATTATAGGCTAGTTCTTTTTAGAAAGTCCTTTCTAGATTTTAGCCTATAAGCTTTTAAATAGACGTAGAACTGAAACTAAAACTAACGCTCTAATTTTAATTAGTGTTACATCAGAACAAAAATTATTTAGAAAATAAAAATTGAACTGAAACTAAATTTATTGCGATCGGAAAAGTAAAATTAGAACTTAAACTCAAATGTTCAGATCTGAACAAAATAAAAACTAGAGCTCACAAATTTACTGAACTAGAATGGCACTGCTAGGTGCTAATTCAAATGACCTCACCCACTGTACCATCTCCTTTCCAGTGATATTCATAAGTTCCAATAAATAGGTCTCCGCTGCTCCTCCTTCTCTACCGAGTTTTAGCCCACACCTTTTCCAGCTTTCTTCGTCGTCCATTAAGTTCAGACACTTTTAATCTAAAATCATTTTTGACCTTTGGAATTTGCTTCGGAGCAAAACCTAATCCTACCTAGCCTACCCCTCCAATTTTATTTATGAGTTTCCACCTTTGATTAAATTGATTCTCACGACGTATGTATTTGATCACCAAGGACTAAAGTAATGGAATCTACATATTACTGTAGCCGCTGAAGATGTGTTTTCTTTCTTTTCTCACATCCTAATGGCCACGTGGGCGTCTTGATGACGCGGGAACTACTTTTTCTGCTTAGGCCTACACGTCATAAACTCGAAATAGCGCAACATTAATCACTTTAAGAAATCTTCCGTTTTCTAAAAAAAACTAAACACACTAAGGCCTATACCGTACAACAACCTCTCTGCCTCCTTCATTCTCTGATCTCTCTGTAACAGTCACACAACATCCTTTGAGACCCCTTCGGACTTGACGCAGCGAGGACGTTTGGTGCTCTGTGCCTGTAAATCTCGCTTTAGAAACGTTCGAGCTATGAATTTCGAAAGAAGTCGCCTTTAACAGCTCCATAGGCGCAGATTTTTATTCTGTCGGTGGCATCCGATCGACTCCACTTTTAAAACGTAAATGTTAATATACACGATTTTGTAGGGGGAACCCTGGGGGACCATAGGCCTAAATGACCCTACCCTGTTCATTTTTTAATGAATTGATCGGCTGAGGTCCTTTGGCACGGCTGACCGCTTGAATAGGCGCCACGCCATTTATGGTCTCACTGTGCACGAACAGTGGTTCTCAGCTTTTCCATTGAATTATACATTAATTTTTTATCCAAAGTTTCATTTATTTATGTGCTTGCCGTTAGTTCTCTCCATGGTGTAGGATACACCATGGTTCTCTCCGTTCGATCGAGTTTGTGATGTCATCGTTACTGGAGCTCCTGATGTGATTACGTCATATCAACTTATTGCCGTGATCAGTGACCTCTGTCGGTCAGCGTACGTGTGATTGCATTTAGACGACCGCTTAATATTGTTAGCGATGTTATTGAAGTGCAGTCTTCAATTTCCCCGAACCAGTTCTCGCTCCCAACCGTCCGTTGAACCGTTCACGTTGAGTTTTTGTCCTACCACTTTGTAATGAGATCCAGACAATGCGACGTTGCTCAGCAATTCGCTTACTACATCACAATTCACAACGCCTCTGGGTCAATGCAATTTTCCCGTTTACTACGTAAGCAGGTATTAAGCGCGGGCATATCTAGGACATTTCTATGCCCTTTTTAGATTCGAGCGTGCAGAGTTGTTTCCTTCGAACGAGAAGGACTTTTGTGATTGAACTAGGCCTATTCGTTTAATTATTAATTATACGCTACGTCCGAAGTACAATGATTGTGTTTCTTATCTTGTGTTATAATAATAATAATATCTTTTCTTTAATAAGCGCCTGACAAACGCACTGCGCTGTACATTTAGGCTACATGTTATGCAATTTAAATCTTAACTACTAACAGAACAGACAGCTTGCAATACAACGGCGCTAATAGCAGCCTACAAAGCATATCCGCCCAACGGGGGCTCGAACTCGGTACCTCTCGGTCTCTGTGCCAGATGTTATCCAAAGCGCCACGTTCATGGGCGTAGCCATGAAAAAATTTTGGGAGGGGGTTTAAGATTTTTTGTATTTCGCATGTAAAAGCCTATAAACAATTTCCGGAAACTTATTTGGGGGGGGGAGGTTGAACCCCGAAAACCACCTAAATACGCCCATGGCTATGTTACGATGCAATTCAATATCGAGACAGCGCCGACACACCGACTTCCAGATGCATTTTCAGATGTCAGTGTGTTGGCATTCTTTCGATGCTGACAGATGAAAAAGAAGAAATTTCGAGGTTACGATGAGGTGGATAAGAGACAGTTTAAGCTGAAGTCAATCGAACTGAATGACACCATAGCGATGTTGCGTTTTAACATCATATGCTCGTTTGGACTGGCACAGAAACTGATTAACAGCACGGCCCTTAAAGCCTGGCTCGTTGTGTGTGGTCTTTGGAATTAGCCATATTTTACATTAGCTTGCATTGATATCAATTATAGGGAACTTCGTTGTAAATTTTGTGTGTGATCTCCTATTCACATAGTATAATTTGTAATAAAGAAACTTTGGCTATTATTTTTAATTAGTATAGTACAGGCAGGTCTACAGTCCTGAGAGTGCTGTAGCCTATCCCTTTTGGATTATTATCATTTTTCTCTTGTTCCTCTGTGCGACCATATATGGTGAATAAAAGACTGATATATTTTATGTTACACGAGAACTGTCAGACTTATGAATGGAGATCTGTTGTTTGGGTTCTGTCCACCACTGTTGGCTTTTCTAGTTATTCAAGCATTGCTCGAACCGATGAACTTTTAGCTCTCGATGACATTTAACATCGTTTAGATCTACGGTCTCCCGTAACGAGCCCCTGTAATTAGTTTCTCTATTGAAGAGTCTCGATATGCATTTCTATTCACAATTATGTATATGTTGGCCCTATATCTGTGCGTCTACCCGTGTCTTAATCTTCCGGACAAATTTACCAAGCGCATTTTCTTCGTTCAACTCTCCCGAACGTCAACTTCATCCGTACGTTCTCAAACAGAAGTATAGATCTATTGGGTATGGATTACCAGTTCATGCAATACAAAGTCAATACAATACACGAACCAAGGGGTTAGACAAGTCGTTTGCACCGGTTGGGTTGTTGACCCTAAGGCTTAAGGTCAACAAGGCTTAAGCCGACCGGTGTCAAACCGCGTCATCCATACTGAGGTGCTTTGCGCCTAAACCACTACAACAGTTGAGGTTGCAAAATTATTATCCAGCCATTTAACCTTTTATCTCATAAATCCACCTCGAATTGTTTACGAAGTCGCAGGCCACTTTGCGCAAATCCAACGAACACGACATTCTTCTTCTATGTCTTCAAAACGCGACGCCATTATTGCACAAATAATAGTCACGTCACCGTTTCTGGGCCTCACAATGCTCCGACGTCAAACCCGTATATAAATAATTACACTCGCCATTTGTCGGCGGACGTGTGCAACTGTGCAATGTCGTCTAAAATTGCTTATTATCTTTTCATATTGAGATTTTTGTCCATTCTTTAGCTATAATGCCATTTTCGCAAAATGGAACTTTGCAAAGACCAAAGTAAAGGAATTACTGGAAAGATCGCAAAATGGAGTTTTCGCTACCAAATCCTACCAATGAATTTGAATGAAAACGAGCTATTTTATGTTGTTAGGACTGAAATTACCCTTGATTATTTCTTTCCGTTCCATTGTGAAGAGCAAAGATAAAAAAATTAAGCTGGGAGTCTCACTGTGAAAAGTAAAGGCACTCGCATAGGCTAAAAGAAAAGACTGTTGCTTTTTTAAAGATATTTTACTGACGATTGAGTCTTCAAACTGTAACATAACCAATACTCCACATTTGAAGCATTTCAACGAAATCACAGACCAATCAAATTTGACAATAAATACACATTGACACGATGTTTAGTAGCGTTATATCACCTTCATAACCCCTGCAATTTCATACCTGTGTACGTCTAAGACAGATTAACACGGAAATAAGAACCTAAGGCAAACAAAGATAGATGGATGTAATTATAAGGCAGACAAAAAGAAGACAAACAAAGAAACAGACGAACAGTAAAATCATGTAGATAGACAGACAGACAGACAGACAGACGGACATACAGACAGATAGACAGTCAGCCAGACATACAGACAGACAGACAAACATACAGACAGACAAACATACATACATACATACATACATACATACATACAGACTTGTAATTGTAATTACGACCATTTATATAGCGTCGTTGGCAGCAAGCTACTTCTAGCTAGACGGAGAGACAGACACAGACAGACAACAGGCAGACAGACAGACAGTCATACAGACATACAGACAGACAGACAGACAGAGGCGGAAGGCGAAGAAGAGAAAGCGCAGAATGAACGGACCTTCTTGTGCAAATAGAGCGTGGGTTGAAGTGCCACTGGTAAGATTTGTCGAAAACATTTGCCATCCCATTGAAGCAATTATCAGGCGCCACACGTCCGAAGGGCGGCTTTATATCCGTTCTTTGCCCTACCAAGAAAACCCACTCCATGGGTCCTTATATATATCCATTTACAATGTATATAATTCTCACAGCTAGGCCTATATTCAATAAAATCTTACACTCAGCATATATTTGCGTACTATAATTATATATATATATATATATATATATTATATATATATATATATATATATATAATATACTATATATTTGTCTATGTAGGCCTATAGACCAATATATATATATATATATAATATGTGTAAATATTTTAAATACTATTTATAGTAATATAAACAGTAAGAAAAATCGATATGTGTAGTTATTACTAGTTATAGACCAAACAAATTAAATGTAATCTAAATAATTATATTAAATAAATTATATATATTTATAGAATTATATATAATATATTTCTTACCGTGTATATTACTATATATTATAGTATACAACATGGATATAGGCTAAATATGTATATACGTACTATATTACACGCGTGTGGTGAATACCAAATAGCCTACCTAAGCATTGTTATAGAGTCAATGTATACGAAATGTAGAATGACTGCCATGTCTTGCGAGGGCTATTTCCACCAATCGTACAACGACGATACAACCTCCGCCCAAGACGTCATAACTTTGAACTGCCTGCTAAGGACGTGAAGAACTTTATCCCTCGTGTACTTTACAAACGCTTGCCCTAAGTCTCACCTGACTGCACACCTGTCTGGTTTTTTTGGGGTTTTTTGTGTTTTGATTTCATTATTTAACATATTTCTATTGTAACTGGTTGCGGTCTGTCAACCTGTCAGAAAATAAAACGAATATCTATTCATGTATTGTAACGATAACAGTAATAAAATCTAAACGAATCAAAGACAAATCATTATACGGAGTGATGGAAACATTGCATGGGTGGTTAACTCGGCCATTCCCGTATAGAGTCAACATGGTGAGGTGCGTAGACACTTTAGTGCCAGACCCACGCTTGGAAAGGAGGTGGGTAACGTCAGCGGCCGTGACAGCCATAAGCTGTCGTTAGACACTGGACAGTACATTTGGGTGGTGGAGACTCGTGAGGGAGGTGGATTGGGGGAGGTGGATTGGGGTCAGACGTCGTTGCTGTCTAGACATTGACGGCAGATGCTCGTCCGATAGACAGGAGGCCATCCAGTTCCGTCTGTCTCCTCTTCCTCCTCCACCTCCTCCTCCTCCTCCTCCTCCTCCTCCTCCTCCTCCTCTTCCTCCTCCTCATCATCACCACCACCATCACCATCATCATCAACATCATCTGGGGCATCTGGAATGGTCTCCCGTTGGAGATATACGCCTGTTATACCTAGGGATAATTCATCTACGTTCTAAAGGCTCCTTAAGACTTACTTGTATCACCGTGGTTGGACTGGGAGCGCCTCTGAGTAGGCTTCTTGAAGGGGCGCTATATAAATTCCTGAAATGAATGAATGAATAGCCTGATGCTGATATGATGGTCCATTTCCTCCTCTGCATCTTCCTCCTACTCTTCCTTCTCCTCTTCCTTCTTCTTGTTCTTGTTCTTGTTCTTGTTCTCCTCCTCCTTCTCCCCTCCTCCTCCTTCTTCTCCTCCTCCTTCTTCTCCTCCTCCTTCTTCTCCTCCTCCACCTCCTCTTCCTTCTCCTTATTCTTCTTCCTCTTCCTCTTTTTCTGCTTCTGCTTCGGTGGTCATCCATCATTCGTCCAGCCTCATTTTGTTCCCTATAGGACAGAGGTCCACTCTCCATCCACCAATCAGTCCATACTTCAGTCATCTTCTTCTTTCTTCTCTTCCTCCAAACCTCATCTCCGACGCCCCATTCAAGACTAATGGTGAGATGATTGCCAGACAGACAGACAGACAGACAGACAGACAGACAGACAGACAGACAGACAGACAGACAGACAGACAGACAGACAGACAGACAGACAGACAAACAGACAGACAAACAAACAGACAAACAAACAGATAAACAGACAGACAAACAGACACAGACTCAAAGACATAAACTTAAAGACGTACACAGGCAGACATGATTTACACAGACAAATGGACACACTCCGTAAATAAAAAATAAATATATAGATAGGTAAATGGATAGATAGATAGATGGTGGATGGATGTAAGGATGGATGGATGGATGGATGGATGGATGGATGGATGGATGGATGGATGGATGGATGGATGGATGGATAGATAGATGGATGATAGATGGATGGATGGATGGATGGATGGATGGATGGATGGATAGATAGATGGATGGATGGATGGATGGATGGATGGATGGATGGATGGATGGATGGATGGATGGATGGATGGATGGATGGATGGATGGATGGATGGATGGATGGATGGATGGATGGATGGATGGATGGATGGATGGATGGATGGATGGATGGATGGATGGATAGACAGACAGAGAGACAGATAGACAGACAGACAGACAGACAGACAGACAGACAGAGAAAAAGACATTAAGACGGAGAAACAACTGCATAGCATAAAGTGACTCCTTTGTTATCCTTTCAAGAATTCCATCGATCCAAACAACGGCTGACCAATCACTCCATCGATCCCATAATCCTCTTCCAGCTGTCCCACGGAGAAGAAGGGGACCGAGAAGGAACCCAGACCCCCTCTGCCTTCGCTCCCTCTGGGGTCGATGGAAATCAACTCTCCTCCAAAGCGCCGTCTTTATGTCGCTGGTGTCATGCGCCGCCAACAACGGCGGCGGCGACGGCGTCACGACGACCGAACGGCGTTGGCGCATGGCTCTTGAGGCTCAACAGATGGCGCGAAACTAGCCTCAGAAACAATAGCACCGGGCGCTGTAAGATTTTGAGTTTGCGTGCGGTGTATAGAGAGAGAATTACATGTATAGGTATTCGCATGTAAATGTAGCCTACACGTTATTATCATAGTTGTTAAAAACGGTACAATCAAAATAAAAAACGGAAAAACACGTCGTTTTATTCAAAATAATAAAAAGCGAAAAAAAACGGGGAAAAAATGGAAAAGCAAATAATTCGCATTTTGGACAACTTAGAAATTCAAATAACTTTTATAAATTTTATTTCCAGTACTCTGATGTTTATTTCTCAACTGATGACACTAAATAGTGACTTCATCATCATCATCAGGATCCATGGGCCGAAAGCCCGTAGGTGTCCAATGCAAATTTCGTCATCCGTTTCCATAATCCTCTGTCTTGCGCCAATACACTCAAACTGTGTAGGTCTTGTTTGCACCAATCCCTGATGTCATCAGTCCATTCCCTGTTAGGTCTTCCTCTTCGTCCACTTCCATCCATCATACCCATCATGACAGTTTTTATTTTTCTATTATTGTCCATTCTGCATATATGTCCAAACAGACCCAATTTCCTTCTCATTACTGACTGTATTAGATCTTCCTTTATGTGTAATCTTCTTCGGACCTCCTTATTTGTCACCTTCATTGTCCAATTCAGATGCAATATTCTTCTATAGCAGTACATTTCAAAAGCCAGGATTTTATCATGATCAGTC
The DNA here is from genome assembly GCA_020284085.1 of Aporrectodea caliginosa. Classification (NCBI taxonomy): domain Eukaryota; kingdom Metazoa; phylum Annelida; class Clitellata; order Crassiclitellata; family Lumbricidae; genus Aporrectodea; species Aporrectodea caliginosa. Next base: position 1,249,988 of record JACEVL010000469.1, read on the forward strand.
TTTTTAATTGTCCAGGCCTCACACGCATAAAGAGCTGTACTAAACACGCAAGTTTTCAAGACATTCAGCTTTGTCTTATAACTAATTTGCTTACTATTCCAGATGGAATTTAGTCCTGCCATAACTCCCTTTGCCTTTGCTATTCTTGCCTTTATGTCCTTTGTACAATCATTATTCCATGTTAACAGACTACCTAAGTACACAAATTCTGTTACATTCTCAATCACCTCATCTTGCACTTTTATTTCCCTGTCTATTGTCTTCTTGCCAAATACCATTGTTTTTGTTTTATCTAAATAGTGACTTAAATTAGATGAATCCTTGAAAGAACAGAGACAATGTAAGGATATCAGACAAAAATTAAATTGAACAAATAATAACAGACAGTAAATAAATAAAGTTACATAAAAAAATAAAAACGGGAAAAAAACGGGACGAAAAATAAAAAACCAAAAAACGACGTTTTTTGAGGAAAAAAACCGAAAAAAACGTTTTTCACAACTATGGTTATTATATAGCAACCTATGGCCTCGACCCTGCAGTGCTCGCTGTCCAATGAATTGATAGAATGAGATCCTTCACCACCGCTGTCCGTTTGAATGAGCGACATGACATTCAAGGTCCCCGTGTACGGACCGTGCTAATTCAAATCTCTGAAATAGGCAAACATTGGTATGCGAACCGACTACCGCACGCACAGAGACGGATGGGACGTGAGCTCTTACCGATGAAGCCAACCAGATCAGCATGTAATCGGAACCTCATGCAAGTTATTTCTTGCGCCATTTTTATTATTATATATTCTTGTGCGCCATTTTAATTATTATATAGCTCCTTACCTTAGCACTCAGTCCTTCCTCGCGCTGTCAACGCATCGGGCGACCAGCCTAATCTGTGTCGTTTCTGTTGCGGTAATTTGTTTTACCCGGGAGGGCTGCAAACCCTCCGCGGCCGGGCTTGGGACCGGCACAGGTTTAGCAGGAACCTGAGGCGGAGTTAAATAATATAGCTCTACATATCCATAAAGTAGAAAAGAAAAGCTGTCTATGTCGAGTAAACCACGACAGGCAGCCATGGCTATGAATTTATTAGACACTTCGTTTTTCTTAGCCTCGGCATATAAGGGCAGTTGACCAGCCATTTCCCTCGCCGCTTGATTTTGCTATTCACAATGTGCGGCTAATGTACTCATTATAACTGATGTGTTGGTTAGAGGTCTAAAGTGGAGCAAGAATCTCTAGACAACCTGTTACGTGTGGACTTGAACCTGTACCCTTCGAATGACAGTTCAGTACCCTAACCATGTAGGCCTACCTCAGAATGTCTATAGACCGAATGGTATTTCTTAGAATAAGGATATTTTTGTGTTGGTTAAGTTCTATAGATTACGCTTAGGTCAGACTGTTGTTTGGCTAGACTATTAATAATCGTAGTCTAAGGAAACCATCAATCATACGACGTTGTTCTCTGACAAAACTCCACTCTCTTCTATTGCAGAACCATCAGCATATTATATAATGCATAGCGCATCAATCAACCGGCGTTTCAAGGCGTTTCTCAGTCAAAAATGGTTATCAGTTTTAGAATAAGAAGAAGAAGAAGGAAAAGGAGGAGGAGCAGGAAGAGCAGGAGCAGGAGCAGGAGCAGGAAGCAGGAGGAGGAGCAGAAGAAGGAGCAGGAGGAACAAGAACAGGAAGGAGAACAAGAAAAGAACAAGAAGAAGAAGAAGGGAAGGAGAAGGAGAACAAGAACAAGGAAGAACAAGAAGAATAAGAACAAGAAGAACAAGAATGGAAGAACAAGGGGAGGGAGGAAGAGGAAGAAGAACAACTACAGTCTCTTATCAAGAACCTGAGAACAAAACATGGAGAACAAGAAGAACAAGAACAAGAACAAGAACAAGAACAAGAACAAGGTAAAATATTCAAATAAAAGAACAAGAACAAGAATAAAAAGCACGTTATAATTTATAAATCTGTTTCAATAAAAGCCTTATTCATGCCGATTAGGAGAACACACCCGATATTTACTGCTGCGAGAACGAAAAACGATGTTTTTGTACGGCACCCTATGTGATTTACTCGTCGCGCCGTCGGCTGTCAAGGAAAGAAGCGGCTGTCAGAAAATGGCGGCAAGTAATCGAATCTCTGATTCTGGCCAGTTCCGGTCAGCTGACGTCGCCGTAATTTGTGACGGAGTTAGGATGTCGGATCGTTCGCTTCAAATGTCCAGATTTCACACCCACGGCTTCCCCTTCCTTCTCCTTTCCTCTCTCTCTCCACCCAGGTGCAGTTGACCAACTATGTCCATCCTCGGAAGTTTCCTGTTGCCCTTCCAGGCTATAACCCGAATCCCCGCTATATGAACCATTTAATTGAAGCCAATTCATGTATGTATGTATGTATGTATGTATGTATGTATGCAGGTATGTGTGTGTAATGTGTATGTAATACTATGTATGTATGTATGCTTGTGTATTTATCTATGTATATATATGTATGCGTGTGTATATGTGTATGTGTGCACGTATGTATGCATGTAGCCTATGTATGTAGGTAGGTCTGTCTGCATATGTATGTTTGTATGTATTCTATTATATTGTATAACTTACTCTATTATATAAAGTTCTATTGTTTGGTTTTAATGGTCATCTGTGGATCGTCAGAGCTAAATGTAGACATTCAATGGAGTCGGAGCTAATTTCGTTCCGACAATAAAATTGCTGGCTCTCCCTATAATACACCGTCATTAGTGGCTTACAGATGAGCTCGTTTTCCAGTAGATTAACAGGATCAGAGCTTCTTTGAGGTACATAAAAGGCGCTATATAAAGTGTCCATGCTGTTGCGAGCTACTTCTAAGTCGAAGACCAACATTGATTAAACGTCAAGTTTTTTATGATTCTATTCAAATTCTCGTTTTGTTTTACATTTCTCTTTAACCGCCATGTTTTCGACTCCCTCTACGCTGCTTCCCTGCCACTAGCCTAAGTACCATTAAAATAAGTAAGTAGGTAAAAAACAAAGACCAGAACCTGACACATGCATTCATACAGACAAGTTTATAAATACATACATAGGCTATATACATGCATACATAGGCTATATACATGCATACACATACATACTTACATACATGTACATACATGCATACATTCATTCATGCACAACATACATACATGCATGCATGCGTATATACATACATACATACATACATACATACTTGCATACATACATACATACATACATGTATATATATACATAAATGCATGTATGCATACACACATGCATACTTACTCACATTCATGGATGCATACTTAGGTACGTACATTGCGAACGCTTTTCATCTATAGGCTACTTAAAAAGCGTTCGATTGGTTAAAACGCTCGGCCTGTATAACGCGGAGAATGAGGGTTCGATTCTAACCCGAGGCAGTTACTGCGTATTGTATGAATGTGTGTATGTATGAGCACTTGATATAGCGCCCCTTCAAGATTTCTACTCAGAGGCGATCCCGACTATACAGCGCGGACACTGAATCGGAGTTTCACGCCGAAGCGCATGAGCAATTGCGAGTGAAGGACTTGCCCAGGGTCCCTACGCGGCGGCTTGAGGTGGATTCGAACTCGCAACCCTCCGGCTGCAAGGCACCGAACATACCCCTACACCAGAGGTTCTTAACCTTTTTTGGCACACGACACACCTAAACTTGCAAATAAATTTGGCGACACACCGTGCAATAATGATATGTGAATATCGTTAAAATATTTTTTACAGTTAAACCAATCTATTTATTGAAAATTTTAAATTGTTAACACGTTTAATGAATGAAAATGTTGACATTGAATGCTTTCTAGTTTTTAACGATTCTAAAATTCTAATTTCTACTGATCTAATTCTACGATTTAACGTCGTTTCTACGACTCTCGGTTAACTTAAGTCTTAGTAGACCTAACAGTTAATGGGATTTTGGCTCCTGAATATTTCTTTGGATCATATTAAACGAGGATCCACAGTTTTTATAAGTGCAATATGTAAGCAGGGTGAGGAGGCACCTCTGACAAGTTTGTTCCATTTCATTGCTACCAAAGTCTGATTCTGCGTTATCAGTTTTAGATTCGCTAAATTTTAGTTTCCTTATGATAAATTTGTCCATTTCGAATGTACGTTATGGCAATGGGTAAAAGTTTTCATCGGCGCGGTCGGAAACGTATATACTGCAGACTGCAGTGGGTTTGTGTAAAAGTAGGCCTATTATACTATGTATAAGGTAAACACATCATGGTCGCCCCAGATTTCGAGCAAATAAAATATATAAACAGAGTGCTACGAATTCTGACAGCCTACGTCCGCTAAACTGATAAAGTAAGGCAGTGTAATGCAAGAACGACTGATATATGCTGTGAGAATTAGCGACACACCAATTCTTCGCGACACACCAACGACACACCATGTTTACGCGACACACTGCCGGTCAATTCGCGACACACTAGTGTGTCGCGACACACCTGTTAAGAACCTCTGCCCTACACCACCTTGAGCAAGACTTTCACTCAGAAGAATGTCTGAGCGCCATCGTTTCATGTTCCATCGTACCGTCGTGTTTGCACTTCTGAACTTCGAAAGTTGAGAATATCAACTATAGCCAGTTATAATTGTACTTTATTGCAGTGGCGTACGGAGCTTAAATGTCGCCCGGGGCGCCGGCCCAAAATGCCGCCCTTTGCGCTTAATTTTGAAAATTTCCGGAAAATTTTCTTTATTCCTTTTGCCAAAATTTCTGATGAACTTTTTTTATTACTTCCTCTTATAATTTTTCAATTATTTCTGCATTCACTCCTTCTTTTATTTTTCTTCAACCCTATTTTGCCGCCCCTGCTCAAGTGCCGCCCGGGGCGACTCGCCCCCCTGCCCCCCTACAGTACGCCACTGCTTTATTGTATTATGTTGTAATTGTAATTGTAATTACGACAATTTCTAGAGCATCGTCAGTAGCAAGCTACTTCTAGGATGCTTTAAACACATACACGATGTCAATTGTCAGCACATTATGCTAAGAGCTTGAAAGCAAGTACAGTTTTAACTGTTTTTTTTTAAAAAAACATAATAGCTTTTTATTTCCTGGATAGCTGCGGAAAGAATGTTGCATTGATATTGCATTGAATTGTATTGTACTGTTTGAATTATATTTTATTGTATTGTACTGGTTGAATGTTCAGATACGAAGTGTCTGCAGTGCCCAGACATGAGCCTTCGAATGTGACGTCCTGTCTGAGCCCCACATACGCCCTCCCCAATCGGGGTTAAGTCTTTCGTAATCGATTCGATTCTATTTACGACTCGGATTCGGGGTCTGACACGAAACAGTGGCACGAAAATCGGACGCTGGATTACACGCCCAGTCTCGTCTGAGGGTCATCTGGTTGACCCCAGGCTACTGATGCTACTGCTGCTGCTCATGATGATGATGATGACGAGGAGGAGGAAGAGGAAGTGGAGGAGGACCAGGAGGAATGGCGCCAAATCGCAGACGGACCTCGTTAGTCGTCGGACTTTGACAAATTCCAGAGCGCTGAATTTCACAGATCGATCGGTGATCGATTGATTTCTGTGGCATCCAAAGCGGATTAGAGATGGCCACGCGGCGCTTCTATCTCTAAAGGCGCCACATAAACTATCTTCATGAATGCATACATAGACATGCAGATATATATATATATATATATATATATCCATCCATCCATCCATCCATCCATCCATCCATCCATCCGTCCATCCACCCATACGTCATCCATCCATTCATCCATTCATTCATCCATCTGTGCAATCCTCCATCCATCCATCCATCCATCCATCCATACATCCATCCATCCATCCGTCATCCATCCATCAATCCAACCATCCATCCTGCGTCCGTCCATCTATTCCATCATCCCACAATCACACACATGACAGTAGCTTGCTATAGAAATTGTCGTAATTACAATTTACAGTATACATTATTATTATACATACACGCATCCATCAATCCATCGTGCCATCCTTACAATCATGCATTCTTATATATACACACATACACATTTATATATATTTATATACATACACACACATATATACACACATATATATACATAGAGAGAGACAGAGAGAGAGCGAGAGAGCGAGAGAGCGAGAGAGAGAGAGAGAGAGAGAGAGAGAGAGCGAAAGAGAGAGAGAGAGAGAGAGAGAGAGAGAGAGAGAGAGAGAGAGAGAGAGAGAGAGAGCAGAGACGTACGCATTCACGCAGGCGCACACCAACTCAAGGCACGAATGTATTATGTAAGTATATTCTTTATTAACCAACTGCTAATCGCACGGAGACAGAAACAGACAGAGACAGAAAGAGAGGCAGGCAGTGCAACGTTGTTCTTCTAACACAAGCTATCCATATAACACGTAGATAGTCTTCTAGGAAATGCTGCAGTGCGGAGGCGGTGATGAATGATGATGATGATGGACCAGACCCTGATCCGTTGACTTGTATTCCGTCGACTCTCCGCTTATCTCAGTCTAATCCGACAAAAACAAGACTCTTACGCTTGACTTGCCACTTAAAGATTATTAGTGTGCATTTATTAAGCGCCACTATCTAATGACCAATCATCAATCGATGGCGCTGAGCAATTGTGAGTCAAGGAATTGCTCACGGTCATTACAAAGTAACCGTCTCAGAGGAGGAGGAGGATCGAACCCTGTATGGTATCCTCCTTGTTACAAGGCTAGCGCTCTAACCAATCGGATATACCTTGTACAAAGGAATGGCACCTCGGCACACACATAGACGTAAGGACACATACTATGAGACAGAGAGACAGACAGACAGACAGACAGACAGACAGACGGACGGACGGACGGACAGACAGCTAACAAATAGACAAACATACAAACAGACAAAGAGACCAACAATCAGACAGACATAGACAAACAGATATTGGCAGGTTGGCCAATAGGCATAGGCACACAGAGGCACAAAATCAGATACGCAAGCAGACGTGAAATTGACACTAGCCATGGGAAAACCCGACAGTCAAACAATCATGAAGTCATACAGACAGATCAACAAACAGACAGACAGATAAGCAGATGAACAGATAGACAGACACACAGACACACAGACAGAAAGATAGACAAACAGATCAGACAGAGGATAGCATTATGCACACACACAGACCGACAAACAGACGGACACATAGAGAGACAGCCACACAGACAGACAAAAACAGACACAGACAGCCAGCCAGCCAGCCATAAAGACAGACACAGACAGCCAGCCATAAAGACAGACACAGACATACCCAAGCGGACTGAGGCACTGACAACATTCGACAATGCACTGTCGATCGCAACACAAATGAATCGATGGCATCATCTCTGGGCCAATCCAATCACTGAGTGGTCTGTGGGAATGAGACCACCGTCGATGGCGCGAAGGGATGGAGTTGCAGAGGCAGGCAAACAAAGGGAGGAAGAAGAGATAAGACATCGACCAGAGCTGACGTCTAGAAATAGCAGTTCCTGTAACACTGATATAATAACAATTCTTTGTCGTAAACACGTCACTTTTTGTGTCAGAGGTTATCCAGACGTTAACAAAATGAGGAGACGAATATGTATCCAAGGCGGATATTTATGTAGGTGCTGTTTATCGTCACCGAGTCATAACAAAGATGATTAGCGTCGCCCTCCTCCTTTATCCAGCCTTCGGACTGGCCCCATTACAGTAATGCAGTGGCGGAGTAATATCCTTGGATTGGTTATTTACTATTTACAGTAGTTACTGTTTGACGACTAGACCTGGGAGTCACTTTGGTCAGCCAATCTGACCCCACTTGACCCTAAAGTGACTTGAGGTCGACTTGAAGTCGACAACTTGGAGTCAAAACGACTTGACCCGACTTGGCAGAAAAACAACCAACTTCCGACTTAAAGTCGACTTCTGACATGGTAATTACGATTACGTACGGCTAATAATACAAAATGTCATGCCAATTTGCGTGGCAAGCATTAATTTCTTATACTAATGAGTACTGAGATCTCAACACCTGATGAATAAAATTGCTTATTAGCCCTTTTTTAAGCTGTTTGTGTTTGTTCTTGAACAAGTTTGTTATGCTTTAATGGGTTAACAGAAGAATCTGCAACGGACCGCGCACTGGTTGCACTGAATGGCGTGTTATAATGACACAGTTTAATTCTGTTGTCATAATTATTTGGCCACTAACGTAATTCAAATAGCAATGCATGCGTATCATCCCACAGTACTACCACTCACCGACAATAAAGTCGATCATTGTCTAATACAACAGTTTTCCGTCTGCAAACCACTAATTCAATGCACCAAAGTAGCGAAAAACGATCGATTGATTAGTAGGCCTATGCGATCCAGATTTCTTTGGGTCGAATTCACTGACGACTAAGCGTTCATTGATTTGCGCGCGATCAGCTCTTGAAAAGGCAGACGTGCTAAAATTTTTATTAATATTTCGATTCACCAGTTTTATTAAACGTACGTGTGACGCTTTAACATATAATACCTCATGAGATAGATAAATCGACACCGATAAAAATAAGTAGGCCTAAGTAGCTGCTTAGTCCAACCGCCGCAACCGGCCCCGATAATACAAAATAATATCGCAGTACCGTTCTGCGTTTTTGAATATTTCTTCATACTCTTTCAAATTAAGCTTAGATGAAAATCAACTGTTATCTTCAGCACTTCTATTCAGTGTGCATCGTCAATATAAATCAACTATATTTCTTAACACTTCACTCTCAATATACAGCTCTATCTACTGTAGGCCTAATTAGACAACTGCATTATTCAAATCGACTGTAATCAGCAATTTCTAACCTTTCCCGCGCTATTAGCACGTGCTCAGTACAAGCTATATTCAGTCAATGTTTACATAAGACAAGCGGCGCTGACTAGATCATGTTTATACATATATATATATATACAGGATTACAGATGTATTGTCATGACACAACCCTAACACATAATAGGTCTTTAAAACGCTTGTTCACACTAAATACACTATACAACTGCTTAGACGCCATCGTGGCCTCACGATCATTAGTGTGGCGAGATAAATTTAGAGTTGTTTGTGTCCCAAGTCGGTTTAAGTCGACTTGTGTAGAAAACAACTTGAGGTCACTTTTCTGTACAAATTCGACTTGGGGGTCAGTTGCGCTAAGCAGAAACGACTCGACTCGACTTGGAAATCAATACCAAGTCGACTGGGGTCGACTTATTCAAGTCGACTGGGGTCGACTTATTGGGGTCGACTCCCAGGTCTATTGACGACGCTTTGTCATAATAAAGATGATTAGCGTCGCCTTCCTCCTTTATCCAGGCTTTGGACTGGCACTACCAGGGTACGGGCAGTGGCGGCGGAGCTTAACATCGTCGAGTAACTCGAGTTTATCTTGTTAAGGATTTTAGCAAGCGGAAGAATTTCGCCTTCTTGACATTTGTTTTGGCCGTTAGGACTTTTCTCGCTCAGTTTTAATATTCGAGATTTAACGGTTCTTTCTCTGAGTGCCCGCTTTAGTTTTCCGATTACAGTTTTTCTTTCGCAGGAATCGAAAGTTCTAAAGCGCCGCTTAAAAGCGCAGCGCAGGGCACCAGCTTATTCACGAGCGCTGCGTTGTGGCAGATTGGTTGTCCTGATATACAAAGCGGACTAGCGGAGGTCCAAGACCGGTGGGCAGGAGACCAGTGAGAGAATGAAGCAGAGGAGTTGCTTCTCCTCCTACTCTTCCTCTCCTTCTCTTCCTCCCCTCCTCCTCCCCTCGTCCTCGTCCTCGTCCACATCCTCCTCCCTCCTTCTCCTCCTCCTCCTCGTCCTCCTCATCCACCCTTCTCCTCCACAACCTCCTCCTCCACATCCTCCTCCTTACCATCCTCCACATCCTCCTCCTTACCATCCTTCACAAACTCCTCCTCTTCTTCCTCCACATCCTCCTCCTCCTTCTCCTCCTCCACCCTTCTCCTCCACATCCTCCTCCTTCTCCTCCTCCTCCTCCTCCTCTTCCTCCTCCTCACCATCATCCTATTCCTCCTCCTCTTCCTCCACATCTTCCTCCTCTTCTTTCTTTCTCCTCCTCCTCCTCCACATCCTCCTCCTCCTCCTCCTCCTCGTCCTCCTCCCCCTCATCCATAGCGCGCTCCTCCATGGACCGTTGTCGTTTCGACGAAATGCAACCAGCCTTCTCTATTCTGGAACAGTCTACATGCCGTGTGCAAACCAAAGTTCCAGTCCATTTTTGATCGAATTGGCCCACGAATCCGCCCCTGTCATGTAGGCCATTGTTGGCGCGTCTGGACAGACATCAGTTATCGCGTGACTCTGAAAACAATACTCAAGTGGCAGCGTTGTGTGCAAATCATGTCTACTGCATCCGTCCCACCTCTGATAAGAAGAGGGCCACATTCTTTTATGATGCTATGATTTGTGTACTTTCACGGAAACTGAGTTCGCAACTGTCAAATTGCTCACCAAACACTTACCATGCCAAAAATATCAGGCAAGACCCTTACAAGGAGGCAAACATACAGACTATAGTGAATCAGTTAGACATGTAGGACGGACGGACAGATGGATGGACGGACAGACAGGTCACAGATGTATGGACAGACGGATATAACGATAACTATGGGAAGCAGAAATTAACTGCTAGAAACGGATACAGAAAATAGATTAAAAGATAGGAAGCAATAGAGACGGTAGATATAGAGACAGAAATAGTGACATTGGCACAGTCCTTTCTGTTTGGCCGTGGCTGGGCTGGGAGCGCCTCTGAGTAGGCTTCTTGAAGATAACTATAACTAAAATAAAATAAATCACCCAGAAGAAGAGATGAATGAATGAATGAATGAATGAATGAATGAAGACAAAGGCAGAGCCAGACACAGCCAGACAGAGGCAGGTAGCGAGCAACACAATCAACGGTACGTGAATCGGTCGTTGGAAGAGGCGCTATATAAATTCTCAGAATGAATTCTCAGAATGAATGAATGTACAGCGGAGTGATTTCAGATACCTAATAGACACAGTACTTATAGTACATAGTCCTTCGCGTGCAGTTCTGCACATAGGACAACGCATCTCCTCCTCTCGTCTCTGTCCCTCGCCATGCATGGTCTCGTCCCACCTCAGCTCCAGGCATCTCTAGTCGTCTCTGATGGCTTCCGGCCAGTTCTTCCGTGGTCTTCCTCTCCTCCTCCATCCTTCAGAATAGCCACAGAGACAGACAAAACACAGTGAGAGGTTGAAACAAGACCGCTATACGGACAGACATACAAACAGACAGACAGACAAAAAGACATAGAAGAAGCAACGAGACAGTAATAACTGCAAAGAAAACTAGAAACCTAGAGTCCCGACACAATAAAACAGTTCCTTTCAAAACCGCGCAATCGTTTTTTGTTCCTAAGTAGTCCTTCAGACGCGACTTGGACCAAGGGACTATTGAGACCAAGGAGCGACTCGTGAATAAGCTCATTTATTAGTTTTCAGCACTTCCGTCAACCTACACTGACTGCACTTGACGAGTGTGGGTTTCCCTAACCTTACATGCCCTACCGACCTCACTGTACCGTATCCAGTATATGTGGAGTATAATTTCCATGCCAAACGTATCAACCAAATCGTGAAACCATAATTGGATTATAGGTGGTTGATCCCGCGAGCCATCTATGACGATACACAGTCTATGCTGTGTATCGTCATAGATGTTCATGAATATATTTCCCCGTGTAATTAGTTCCTCGCTGGTGATAGTTGGGCCAATGAATTGCGTTAGTATCTGGGTTTCTGAGTGGGAATATCATAGTAGTTTGCCCCTCTGACACTCTGTGGGAAAGAATGAATGAATAGTGGTGGGAGGCGATAAGAAAGGAATGAAAAGAGAATGGAAGCAGTAAGGAAGCAAAAGGTGGATGCATGAAAGCATGGAAAGATAGATGGAAGTGCAGAAGGGAAGATGAGAGAAGGAATAATAAAAGAAATAAAAAAATATACAAGAAAATAAAAAAAACAGTCATTTGCAATGTAATTTAATACGAAGTATGCAATACAATGTAATAATCTTTGTACTGCTAAGCATGCATGTATTACACTATGCATGTAGGCCTGTGTATGTAGATATGAAGCAACTTATTTGAATTGGAAGAGGACACCAACTGGACATTTTTACCACCAGGAAGCACCGTCGAAGTCAGCGATGTTTCCCGTATTCTTCTCATATTCTTCTAAATCTTTATCTTCTTCTTCTAACTCTTCGTCTTCTTCCTCTATCTCCCCTTTTTCCTCTACTTTTAATTTTCCTCTAACTCCTCTTCTTCTAACGCCTTCCATTTCCCTCTATAACTACTCATCTTTTCCCTCTATACCTCCCCTCTGTTCCTCCATCTCTTCTTCCTCATCTTAAGTTCTCATTGCCAGTTAGAATCGACTGTTCTTCACCCAATTCCATATCCTGTTATCCACAATGCGCAGCTGCGGAGATAACATATTTCTAGTAAACAAGAGCACGTGTGTCTATTATGTATGAGCAGATTTATGCATACAATTTCGCGGCAGCAGTCAAGATTCGAGAATCCACTTCTAACACAATCGGGTCGTAAATGTGGAATTTATGTAAGTACAGGTTATTGAGGTTCTGAAAGATAATGGAGAGTTCGGCAACCACGAAAGCAACAAAGAGAGAAACAAAGGAAGTCAATAAGACAATTAAATAAAAAAAATTAAGAAGGAAATTAAAAGATAACAAGAAACAAAGTAAAAGGACCTGTAGAAAGAAACATACAAAGGAAAAGACATGCAGACGGGTAGACAGAGACATACAACGATAGAAAGCCAAACCAACAGACCCAATTTCAGAGACTATTGAGCTTAATTTCTTGACGACATCCACCCACGAAGCGACTTCAAAGACCCAAACAACATGGCGTCTCATCGAGCCAAAGAGTCATCATCGCTGGATTCAACATTTATCTAAACGACGCCATTGCCGAGTCAATGTTGCAGGCAGTGATAAAGACACACGGGGCAACGAACACTGCCAAACGCTTTGTCATATCGTGAGCCGTTTTCATGCTTGGATCGTACAAAAGACAGAACTGAGAAAGGAGATAATGACAACAGAATTAACCATAGGAGATCTAGCTCAAGGTCATAAATTGTCTAGTATAGCAGGCTAGCAGCACAACCATTGTGGCCACGACATGATCTGTGTTGAAACCATATCGGATGATTTTTGGTGTATGAAGCATTGAATTGTAGGCAACCGCAGACGCATAAAATCAATGCATATTCCGCCGACTGAAAACTATTCAACTAGTCTTCTGCTGATTGCCTTCCTCTGGATGTACCGTGAACGAGAGCTCTGGGTGCAGGTCTATTGAGAACTGGAACTGTTCTTGGTGGATGAGCTTTTTCTGTTGCTGGACCTGATCTTTAAGTTCTCTTCCCCATCTGTCCGTTCTGCTTAGTCTCCTATATCTCACCTATAAGACATCTCATCTTATCCACCGTAGGCTGTATCTCTGTATCTCTGTCTTCTGTCTCGTTGTCTCTTTCTGTCTGTCTGTCTGTCTTTCTGTCTCTCTTTATCTCTCAGAACTGACCTCCTCGATCCTAACGCGATTACGGTTTTGGTTTTTTATGGCCTACGATTGATGTCGATGTGCACCAAAATGAGACCGCAGGCGCTATATAAGTTGTTAATTGATTAGTATGCATATTGATGGCGAAGGAAACAATAGGCAGATAAATCCTATAGTGAAGGGACCGTTTTAAGCAGCGTGGAGTCGCTCATCCACTGATCCCGTAAATCACCAAAATGGGACCGGTGGCGCGTTGGATAACAGCTGTAGAGGCGAGAGGTATGCAATTGATGGTGAGGGGCGTTGAAGGAAACTAACAGGCGCCGTTGTAGTGAAGGTTGTCCGTTTGAAGCAGTAGTTAACGGTTATCCATTGTTTCAATTGCATAACATGTAAATGTACAAGTATAGTGCGTTTGTCATTTTGCTTATTAAAGTAAAAGATATTATTATTATTATTATTATTATTATTATTATATTATTATTATTATTATTATTATTATTATTATTAATATTATTATTATTATTATTATTATTATTATTATTATTATTATTATTATTATTATAATAATAATATTAATTATTATTATAATTATTTTACTTTATTTTTCTTTTCTTTATAATATATTGTAGTAGCGCCAATCCAAAATCACAGGCGCTCTCTGCGCATAACCAATGTTAAATAAATGTAGGCTACAGGTTTGCATCAACGAACTGTTAGTCTGAACTGGGACTAGGTTACATGTTTGCATCAACGAACTGTTAGTCTGATTTCGGGAGGTGCCAGTCCCAAGCCTGGGAAAAGAAGGAGGGCGACGTCAATGGCTTTGATATTCACAAAATGTCGCTACAAACTGGAGACTACAACTAGACATCAACTGCAAAGTACGGTTCTTTCGCCTTTAATTGCATCTCTGTCACAAGCATTGGAGTATAGACCTACCACTCCGTGTGATCGTGGTTTTGTGGAGTCAAGGCATAGGCGCTTCTGCATGGGCAGTTTCTCTGGAAGAGGCGCTATATAAATCGGAGATAAGACAGCTACAGTTACATCGATGAAGTCATCTGAGGAGAGTAATTACTCATACGATGAATGATTTATTTGTCTGTGACCGGTTGTCTGCAGTTTGTCAGTTCCTTTTCAATCATTCAGACCTGAACTGATGTCTATCTGCTCATTAATGTCAGATCTAAACTTGAGACGCATATTAACGAGACATCGATAATTGTGACTACGTCTTCACTTCAGATGATCATTGATTGATGATACATGTGTGGGTTCCACTATATGTATTATTTGGCTACTTCTGCCTTCTCCTTCTCCTCTCTCTTCCTCCCTCCTCCTCCTCTTCTTGTTCTTCTTCTCTTCCTCCTCCTCCTCCTCCTCCTCCTCCTCCTTCTCTTTCTCCTCTCATCCTCCGTGTCCTCCTCCTCCCCTTTCTCCTCCCTCTTGTCCTCTTCCTCCATTTTCTCCTCTTCTCCTCCTTCTCCTCCTCTTCCTGCTCCTCCTTCTCTCCTCCTCCGTCCTTCTCCTTCTCCTCGTCCATCTCCTCGTCCCTCATTCTCCTACTCCTTTTCCTCCTCCTCTTCTTCTCCTCTTCCACCTCCTTCTCCTCCTCCTCTTTTCTCCTCGTTCTCCTTCTCCTTCCTCCTCTCCTTTTCCTTCTTCCTTTCTTCCTCTTCTTCTTCTTTTCCCAGGGATTCTTCCTCCTTCCTCCCCTACCTCCCTCCTCCTCCTCCTCTTCCTTCCTCCTCGTCATCTCATCATCATCATCATCATCATCATCATCATCATCATCATCATCGTCATCATCATCATCATCATCATCATCATCCGTCATCATCATTTGGCGGCGATGCCGTACAAATAAATAATCTCCATTGTGTTCGGTAATTTGTCATGTCAAGTGTTCTACTCAATGCTAGTCCACGGCCTGTTATAACGTCCTCATTTATATTGTCAATCCATGCAATGCATTCTTCGTCTCCTTTGTTTCCCTTTCCTTCGAATCTTGCATGCAGCACATTGTGAGGAATTCGGTCAACTGCATGGCATGTACAGGGGTTATTTTTTGGCCCACCCTGTATGTACGTATGTATGTATGTTTGTTTGTTTGTACATGTATGTCTTGTAGGCACATTATTACATACATGCATGATTGCTGTGAGTGTATCTATGTATGTACCAGGCAATTAGCGTCTTTTAACGCCCAGGTCACATCAGTGTCTGATATCATTCGACATAGTTTTTATGGACCGACGTGGCTGGCGAAGCGATATTTGATGGTTCGTTGCTTTGATGCTATATATCTGCCACTGGTCGAGGCTGATAATTCCAGTTCCACATCCATCCGCAACAGAAGAGGCGCCTATAACGACCGATTGGTCATGCACAGATAAAGGGATATTATCATTCGAGGAAACGAAAGATGTAAGCCATCCCACTCTCTCCACATGCCCTGACAAATTCGAAAACAATGCTTTTTATAGGAACCTAAACTGGGCTAATGTGCCTGTTTGTTTTCGAGAATCGTCAGTAATACCGACAAGTAGACTATCTATTCAAGGTCTGCTGGCTTTTATGGCTCTATATTTATATACACGTATGCTAATAAGCTTATGTGTGCATGTGTGTATAATGCTAAGTATGTATGCATGTGTTTACGCCCATCTGTATTTATGTATGTATATATGTGTGTATTAATATGTTTATACTGGAGGTTTTTCGTCGTAAGACGGTTAAACTAACTTCAATGAGGCTATCAGCCCCCGAGCCGCATGTTGGACAGCACGAAAATATAGTGCTATAGCAGCGCCACCTACCGAAACGAAATGAATCTAATTAGCGTAACAGAAGAAGTTGACATCACGACATACTTCACGACATCTTCTATTATATTATTATATGCAGTTACAAATATATATATGTATGCATGTATGTATATATATATATATATGTATATATGTACAAATGTATGTATGTATGTATTCATGCATGTATGTATGTATGTATGTATGTATGTATGTATGTATGTATGTATGTATGTAATTGTGCACGTGCATATGTTTGTACATGTATGTATGCATTTGCGTGTCTACGAATGTTTGGTTAAATTAATTGGACTGGTGAGCGAGATCAAAGGAAACGCCGAAATCCATGATACAGACATGTATTCGTCTCATCTTTTTTCTTCTATCTAATTAAGACAATCAATCGCCTGCGTATCTGGACCAACATATAATTGAACCACAACGTGCTCTTCTCTTCCTCTTCATCATCTTCTTCTTCTGCATCCTCTTATGCAATAACAGCAGCAGCAGCAGCCAATACATCTTCTGCCCGCATCCTGCAGCCTCCCTCATCTCTCAGTTGCTGCTGCTGGCGGCTGTCCTCTCGACGACTGTCACGTTTTCCTAGTCATTATATCTTCCTCGCTGGAGCAACAATGGATTTATTCTGCTAATAAGATATCATTTATGAATACGTAATTACGGACATACAGGGTGGCTCAAAATAAAATGTCCCACCGGATAAAATGCAATTTCTCCGCAACCAATTGAGATTTTTATACCAAACTTTCACCATTTACAGAGGAATGATTTTTCAACAATCCAGGAAAATTTTACTAAATAATTTCCATAACTTCAAAAGTTACAGCTGTTTTAATATTCAATTTTATTTTTTCACATTTCCGAAGAAAAATTGACAGTTATTTACAATTTTCAATGTCAAATAAAATCGTCTTTCATTACGAAATCAGAATCTGTTGAGCAGTTTATCTCAAGGCATGTTCGAAGTGTCCACCCCTAGCTCTCACACAAGCTCGAAGTCTTTTTGTGAAGCTCAGTATGGCCTTGTTGATTGAGTCCTGCGGCAGCTGATTCCATATTAGCTGCAAGACTTTTTCAGCTCGTCAATGTTCTTCGGCTTCGGATGAAATGTCTTGTAACGTTCAAGCATAGCTCCCCAGACGTGATAATCAAGAGGGCTAAGGTCTGGAGAGTTTGGTGGCTATTCATCTTTGCCAATGAATTCACTGCAGTTGTTGGCAATGAAGCCTTGAGCCAACCTTGCCGTGTGAGCAGGCGCACCGTCAGTAAAAGATTAACAAATTGAGCGCTTAATATTATTTTAAAATATCTGCAATTATTAACTGTTTGCTTCATAAATTCTTTCTTTACAACTTGTAATGAAGTCATATGACGTCATGATTATTTGGGTGTTACAAAACAATTTCTCTGTGAAAAAATCTTAAAGAAATAACCATTATTGGACCGTTCATCTGCGGAAATTTGAAAAAATTGAATTTAATATTAAAACAGCTGTAACTTTTTAAGTTATGGAAATTATTTAGTAAAATGTTCATGTATTGTTGGAAAATCATTCCTCTGTAAATGGTGAAAGTTTGGTATAAAAATCTCAATTGGTTCGGAGAAATTGCATTTTATCCGGTGGGACATTTTATTTTGAGCCACCCTGTACATCAGATATCGTTCGTAAATAACATGTCGGTATATGAATACACAAGTACTTAGAACAGACTAAGCATATATATATACTGTGCCTATCAATAATCATACATAAATATATGTATATATATAGGTATACATTATAAATAACATCAAACTTAATTTTAAAACCAGTTTATTTTGTGCTGCGTCTCTGATTCTGAAATGTCTCGCTGCCTGTATGTATGTTATCCTATGTGAACGCGTGCATGTCATGTCTGTCAGTCGTTATATGTGTGTATGTATGTATGTGTGTGTATGTATGTATGTATGTACATGTATGTATGTATATGTATATATGTATATGTATGTTTGTGTGTATGTATGTATGTATGTATGTATGTATGTATGTATGTATGTATGTATGTATGTATGTATGTATGTGTATGTATATGTATGTATGTATGTACACGTGCATGTGTGTATTTGTGTTTATGTATCTTTTTATGTATATGTGTGTATATGTGTATATGTATGTATATAATGTCTGTCTGCATATATGTATGTATGTATGTATGCGTGCATGCATGTATGTCTTTATATAAGTCCGCATGTATATATGTCTGCATGTATAATTATATGTCTGCAGGTATATATGTATGTGTGTGTGTTTGTGTCTTTGTATGTCTTTCTAGGCCCAGCTATGGTCATTTCTCTAGTGACAGTTAACAAAGTTTTCTTTTTGAGATTTCATACGGGCCTAGATAAATGGCTGATCCAACTGCATTAGATATCGTTTTGTCCTTAGCGGCAAAAACTAAATTTCTTTGCAAACCCATCAGCATGAAAAATTGATCTTTTTGTTTTTGTCTTCTCTCTCCAGAGGCGTTTTTGACAACAGCTCAATAGATAGACAGTTGCATAGATCGATAGTTCAATAACCGAAGAGCGATATGTGGTTGGACGCAGATGACGAAAGAGAGAAAACCTCACGGGAAGAGCGAGATAGGGATGAAGTTTGAAGTAGGCTATCCTTTGGGAAAATGTAGGCGGTGTTTTGTATGAAATGGATATATTGTTTTGTACCAGCGGGGAAATAACTTTTGGCGACAACTAAATGGGATATTTATCTTATAAGTGGTTGAACAATCAGTGGGGAAAACGTAGGAAGAACAATTTATTTTAGATCGTAATCGTAAACTTCCGATTTCTAAAGCGCTACCCTAAAGACTAAAGCTAAGTGCAAAGCATCAGCTAATTCAGGAGTTAAGTCAACTTTCGTATAGGTTTGATACAAATCCTTTAACTAGTTGAACGGTGAGGTTTAAAGATATTATTTTCAATAAAATCAGTAAAATATTTCTACGACCTCAGATTTAGCCTACACTAGAAAACCATTAGTCTCGTGGAACAAGGCAAATTGTTCAATAACGTATTTCTGTCGCATCTAGCTGTCCTGTCAACTTTATTCAATTCTGCATACCAAAGACATAGCATGTAAACCAATCTTAATATTTTATAGTTATCGCCTAGCCTCAAACTCGCCACTAACTAACTCATGTTAGAGATCTCTCCGCAATTCTTTTACTCACAAATGAAATCAATTCTCTTTCACAAATCCTGTCCTGATTCAAATGAGTTATTGATGAAAAGAGTTATTGAAAAGAGTTATTGAAAAGAGTTATTGAAAAGAGTTATTGAAGTTATTGAAAAGAGTTATTGAAAAGAGTTATTGAAAAGAGTTATTGAAAAGAGTTATTGAAAAGAGTTATTGAAAAGAGTTAGTTATTGAAAGAGTTATTGAAAAGAGTTATTGAAAAGAGTTATTGAAAAAAGAGTTATTGAAAAGAGTTATTGAAAAAAAGAGTTATTGAAAAGAGTTATTGAAAAGAGTTATTGAAAAGAGTTATTGAAAAGAGTTATTGAAAAGAGTTATTGAAAAGAGTTATTGAAAAGAGTTATTGAAAAGAGTTATTGAAAAGAGTTATTGAAAAAGAGTTATTGAAAAGAGTTATTGAAAAGAGTTATTGAAAAGAGTTATTGAAAAGAGTTATTGAAAAGAGTTATTGAAAAGAGTTATTGAAAAGAGTTATTGAAAAGAGTTATTGAAAAGAGTTATTGAAAAGAGTTATTGAAAAGAGTTATTGAAAAGAGTTATTGAAAAGAGTTATTGAAAAGAGTTATTGAAAAGAGTTATTGAAAAGAGTTATTGAAAAAATTGAAAAGTTATTGAAAAGAGTTATTGAAAAGAGTTATTGAAAAGAGTTATTGAAAAGAGTTATTGAAAAGAGTTATTGAAAAGAGTTATTGAAAGAGTTATTGAAAAGAGTTATTGAAAAGAGTTATTGAAAAAGAGTTATTGAAAAGAGTTATTGAAAAGAGTTATTGAAAGAGTTATTGAAAAGAGTTATTGAAAAGAGTTATTGAAAAGAGTTATTGAAAAGAGTTATTGAAAAGAGTTATTGAAAAGAGTTATTGAAAAGAGTTATTGAAAAGAGTTATTGAAAAGAGTTATTGAAAAGAGTTATTGAAAAGAGTTATTGAAAGAGTTATTGAAAAGAGTTATTGAAAAGAGTTATTGAAAAGAGTTATTGAAAAGAGTTATTGAAAAGAGTTATTGAAAAGAGTTATTGAAAAGAGTTATTGAAAAGAGTTATTGAAAAGTTATTGAAAAGAGTTATTGAAAAGAGTTATTGAAAAGAGTTATTGAAAAGAGTTATTGAAAAGAGTTATTGAAAAGAGTTATTGAAAAGAGTTATTGAAAAGAGTTATTGAAAAGAGTTATTGAAAAGAGTTATTGAAAAGAGTTATTGAAAAGAGTTATTGAAAAGAGTTATTGAAAAGAGTTATTGAAAAGAGTTATTGAAAAGAGTTATTGAAAGAGTTATTGAAAAGAGTTATTGAAAAGAGTTATTGAAAAGAGTTATTGAAAAGAGTTATTGAAAAGAGTTATTGAAAAGAGTTATTGAAAAGAGTTATTGAAAATTGAGTTATTGAAAAGAGTTATTGAAAAGAGTTATTGAAAAGAGTTATTGAAAAGAGTTATTGAAAAGAGTTATTGAAAAGAGTTATTGAAAAGAGTTATTGAAAAGAGTTATTGAAAAGAGTTATTGAAAAGAGTTATTGAAAAGAGTTATTGAAAAGAGTTATTGAAAAGAGTTATTGAAAAGAGTTATTGAAAAGAGTTATTGAAAAGAGTTATTGAAAAGAGTTATTGAAAAGAGTTATTGAAAAGAGTTATTGAAAAGAGTTATTGAAAAAGAGTTATTGAAAAGAGTTATTGAAAAGAGTTATTGAAAAGAGTTATTGAAAAGAGTTATTGAAAAGAGTTATTGAAAAGAGTTATTGAAAAGAGTTATTGAAAAGAGTTATTGAAAAGAGTTATTGAAAAGAGTTATTGAAAAGAGTTATTGAAAAGAGTTATTGAAAAGAGTTATTGAAAAGAGTTATTGAAAAGAGTTATTGAAAAGAGTTATTGAAAAGAGTTATTGAAAAGAGTTATTGAAAAGAGTTATTGAAAAGAGTTATTGAAAAGAGTTATTGAAAAGAGTTATTGAAAAGAGTTATTGAAAAGAGTTATTGAAAAGAGTTATTGAAAAGAGTTATTGAAAAGAGTTATTGAAAAGAGTTATTGAAAAGAGTTATTGAAAAGAGTTATTGAAAAGAGTTATTGAAAAGAGTTATTGAAAAGAGTTATTGAAAAGAGTTATTGAAAAGAGTTATTGAAAAGAGTTATTGAAAAGAGTTATTGAAAAGAGTTATTGAAAAGAGTTATTGAAAAAGAGTTATTGAAAAGAGTTATTGAAAAGAGTTATTGAAAAGAGTTATTGAAAAGAGTTATTGAAAAGAGTTATTGAAAAGAGTTATTGAAAAGAGTTATTGAAAAGAGTTATTGAAAAGAGTTATTGAAAAGAGTTATTGAAAAGAGTTATTGAAAAGAGTTAGTTATTGAAAAGAGTTATTGAAAAGAGTTATTGAAAAGAGTTATTGAAAAGAGTTATTGAAAAGAGTTATTGAAAAGAGTTATTGAAAAGAGTTATTGAAAAGAGTTATTGAAAAGAGTTATTGAAAAGAGTTATTGAAAAGAGTTATTGAAAAGAGTTATTGAAAAGAGTTATTGAAAAGAGTTATTGAAAAGAGTTATTGAAAAGAGTTATTGAAAAGAGTTATTGAAAAGAGTTATTGAAAAGAGTTATTGAAAAGAGTTATTGAAAAGAGTTATTGAAAAGAGTTATTGAAAAGAGTTATTGAAAAGAGTTATTGAAAAGAGTTATTGAAAAGAGTTATTGAAAAGAGTTATTGAAAAGAGTTATTGAAAAGAGTTATTGAAAAGAGTTATTGAAAAGAGTTATTGAAAAGAGTTATTGAAAAGAGTTATTGAAAAGAGTTATTGAAAAGAGTTATTGAAAAGAGTTATTGAAAAGAGTTATTGAAAAGAGTTATTGAAAAGAGTTATTGAAAAGAGTTATTGAAAAGAGTTAGTTATTGAAAAGAGTTATTGAAAAGAGTTATTGAAAAGAGTTATTGAAAAGAGTTATTGAAAAGAGTTATTGAAAAGAGTTATTGAAAAGAGTTATTGAAAAGAGTTATTGAAAAGAGTTATTGAAAAGAGTTATTGAAAAGAGTTATTGAAAAGAGTTATTGAAAAGAGTTATTGAAAAGAGTTATTGAAAAGAGTTATTGAAAAGAGTTATTGAAAAGAGTTATTGAAAAGAGTTATTGAAAAGAGTTATTGAAAAGAGTTATTGAAAAGAGTTATTGAAAAGAGTTATTGAAAAGAGTTATTGAAAAGAGTTATTGAAAAGAGTTATTGAAAAGAGTTATTGAAAAGAGTTATTGAAAAGAGTTATTGAAAAGAGTTATTGAAAAGAGTTATTGAAAAGAGTTATTGAAAAGAGTTATTGAAAAGAGTTATTGAAAAGAGTTATTGAAAAGAGTTATTGAAAAGAGTTATTGAAAAGAGTTATTGAAAAGAGTTATTGAAAAGAGTTATTGAAAAGAGTTATTGAAAAGAGTTATTGAAAAGAGTTATTGAAAAGAGTTATTGAAAAGAGTTATTGAAAAAGAGTTATTGAAAAGAGTTATTGAAAAGAGTTATTGAAAAGAGTTATTGAAAAGAGTTATTGAAAAGAGTTATTGAAAAGAGTTATTGAAAAGAGTTATTGAAAAGAGTTATTGAAAAGAGTTATTGAAAAGAGTTATTGAAAAGAGTTATTGAAAAGAGTTATTGAAAAGAGTTATTGAAAAGAGTTATTGAAAAGAGTTATTGAAAAGAGTTATTGAAAAGAGTTATTGAAAAGAGTTATTGAAAAGAGTTATTGAAAAGAGTTATTGAAAAGAGTTATTGAAAAGAGTTATTGAAAAGAGTTATTGAAAAGAGTTATTGAAAAGAGTTATTGAAAAGAGTTATTGAAAAGAGTTATTGAAAAGAGTTATTGAAAAGAGTTATTGAAAAGAGTTATTGAAAAGAGTTATTGAAAAGAGTTATTGAAAAGAGTTATTGAAAAGAGTTATTGAAAAGAGTTATTGAAAAGAGTTATTGAAAAGAGTTATTGAAAAGAGTTATTGAAAAGAGTTATTGAAAAGAGTTATTGAAAAGAGTTATTGAAAAAGTTATTGAAAAGAGTTATTGAAAAAGTTATTGAAATTGTTAAAAGAGTTATTGAAAAGAGTTATTGAAAAGAGTTATTGAAAAGAGTTATTGAAAAGAGTTATTGAAAAGAGTTATTGAAAAGAGTTATTGAAAAGAGTTATTGAAAAGAGTTATTGAAAAGAGTTATTGAAAAGAGTTATTGAAAAGAGTTATTGAAAAGAGTTATTGAAAAGAGTTATTGAAAAGAGTTATTGAAAAGAGTTATTGAAAAGAGTTATTGAAAAGAGTTATTGAAAAGAGTTATTGAAAAGAGTTATTGAAAAGAGTTATTGAAAAGAGTTATTGAAAAGAGTTATTGAAAAGAGTTATTGAAAAGAGTTATTGAAAAGAGTTATTGAAAAGAGTTATTGAAAAGAGTTATTGAAAAGAGTTATTGAAAAGAGTTATTGAAAAGAGTTATTGAAAAGAGTTATTGAAAAAGTTAGTTATTGAAAAGAGTTATTGAAAAGAGTTATTGAAAAGAGTTATTGAAAAGAGTTATTGAAAAGAGTTATTGAAAAGAGTTATTGAAAAGAGTTATTGAAAAGAGTTATTGAAAAAAAGAGTTATTGAAAAGAGTTATTGAAAAGAGTTATTGAAAAGAGTTATTGAAAAGAGTTATTGAAAAGAGTTATTGAAAAGAGTTATTGAAAAGAGTTATTGAAAAGAGTTATTGAAAAGAGTTATTGAAAAGAGTTATTGAAAAGAGTTATTGAAAAGAGTTATTGAAAAGAGTTATTGAAAAGAGTTATTGAAAAGAGTTATTGAAAAGAGTTATTGAAAAGAGTTATTGAAAAGAGTTATTGAAAAGAGTTATTGAAAAGAGTTATTGAAAAGAGTTATTGAAAAGAGTTATTGAAAAGAGTTATTGAAAAGAGTTATTGAAAAGAGTTATTGAAAAGAGTTATTGAAAAGAGTTATTGAAAAGAGTTATTGAAAAGAGTTATTGAAAAGAGTTATTGAAAAGAGTTATTGAAAAGAGTTATTGAAAAGAGTTATTGAAAAGAGTTATTGAAAAGAGTTATTGAAAAGAGTTATTGAAAAGAGTTATTGAAAAGAGTTATTGAAAAGAGTTATTGAAAAGAGTTATTGAAAAGAGTTATTGAAAAGAGTTATTGAAAAGAGTTATTGAAAAGAGTTATTGAAAAGAGTTATTGAAAAGAGTTATTGAAAAGAGTTATTGAAAAGAGTTATTGAAAAGAGTTATTGAAAAGAGTTATTGAAAAGAGTTATTGAAAAGAGTTATTGAAAAGAGTTATTGAAAAGAGTTATTGAAAAGAGTTATTGAAAAGAGTTATTGAAAGAGTTATTGAAAAGAGTTATTGAAAAGAGTTATTGAAAAGAGTTATTGAAAAGAGTTATTGAAAAGAGTTATTGAAAAGAGTTATTGAAAAGAGTTATTGAAAAAAAGAGTTATTGAAAAGAGTTATTGAAAAGAGTTATTGAAAAGAGTTATTGAAAAGAGTTATTGAAAAGAGTTATTGAAAAGAGTTATTGAAAAGAGTTATTGAAAAAGTTATTGAAAAGAGTTATTGAAAAGAGTTATTGAAAAGAGTTATTAGTTATTGAAAAGAGTTATTGAAAAGAGTTATTGAAAAGAGTTATTGAAAAGAGTTATTGAAAAGAGTTATTGAAAAGAGTTATTGAAAAGAGTTATTGAAAAGAGTTATTGAAAAGAGTTATTGAAAAGAGTTATTGAAAAGAGTTATTGAAAAGAGTTATTGAAAAGAGTTATTGAAAAGAGTTATTGAAAAGAGTTATTGAAAAGAGTTATTGAAAAGAGTTATTGAAAAGAGTTATTGAAAAGAGTTATTGAAAAGAGTTATTGAAAAGAGTTATTGAAAAGAGTTATTGAAAAGAGTTATTGAAAAGAGTTATTGAAAAGAGTTATTGAAAAGAGTTATTGAAAAGAGTTATTGAAAAGAGTTATTGAAAAAGTTATTGAAAAGAGTTATTGAAAAGAGTTATTGAAAAGAGTTATTGAAAAGAGTTATTGAAAAGAGTTATTGAAAAGAGTTATTGAAAAGAGTTATTGAAAAGAGTTATTGAAAAGAGTTGAAATTGAAAAGAGTTATTGAAAAGAGTTATTGAAAAGAGTTATTGAAAAGAGTTATTGAAAAGAGTTATTGAAAAGAGTTATTGAAAAGAGTTATTGAAAAGAGTTATTATTGAAAAGAGTTATTGAAAAGAGTTATTGAAAAGAGTTATTGAAAAGAGTTATTGAAAAGAGTTATTGAAAAGAGTTATTGAAAAGAGTTATTGAAAAGAGTTATTGAAAAGAGTTATTGAAAAGAGTTATTGAAAAGAGTTATTGAAAAGAGTTATTGAAAAGAGTTATTGAAAAGAGTTATTGAAAAGAGTTATTGAAAAGAGTTATTGAAAAGAGTTATTGAAAAGAGTTATTGAAAAGAGTTATTGAAAAGAGTTATTGAAAAGAGTTATTGAAAAGAGTTATTGAAAAGAGTTATTGAAAAGAGTTATTGAAAAGAGTTATTGAAAAGAGTTATTGAAAAGAGTTATTGAAATTAGTTATTGAAAGAGTTATTGAAAAGAGTTATTGAAAAGAGTTATTAAAAAGAGTTATTGAAAAGAGTTATTGAAATGTGAAAAGAGTTATTGAAAAGAGTTATTGAAAAAAATTATTGAAAAGAGTTCTTGAAAGGAGTTATTGAAAGGAGTTATTGAAAGGAGTTATTGAAAGAGTTATTGAAAAGAATTATTGAAAAGAGTTATTGAAAAGAGTTATTGGAAGAGAGTTATTGAAAAGTATTATTGAAAAGCGGTATTGAAAACAGTTATTGAAAACAGTTATTGAAAAGAGCTATTGAAAAGAGTAATTGAAAACAGTTATTGGAAACAGTTAATACAGTTATTGAGAAGAGTTAATGAAAAGAGTTATTAAGAAAACAGTTATTGAAAAGAGTTATGGAAAACAGTTATTGAAAACAGTTATTGATAACAGTTACTGAAGATAGTTACCGATGATGAAAAGAGTTATTGAAATAAGTTATTGAAAAGTGTTATTGAATTGAGTTATTGAAAATAGTTAATATGAAAAAAGCTAATGAAAAGAGTTAATGAAAACATTCAATGAAAACAGTTATTATTGAAAACAGTTAATGAAAACAGTTAATGAAAACAGTTTTTTGACAAGAGTTAATAAAAGCAGTTATTGAAAACAGATGATGAAAAGAGTCAATGAAAGAGTTATTGAAAACAGTTATTGAAAACAGTTATTGAAAACAGATAATGAAAATATTTATTGAAAATAGTTATTGAAAGAGGAGTTATAGAAAAGAGTTGATGAGAAGGAGTTGATGAAAGGAGTTATTGAAAGAGAGTTGATGAAAGGAGTTATTGAAGAAAACAGTTATTGAAAAGAGTTATTGAAAACAACTTTTGAAAACAGTTATTTAAAACAGTTGTTAAACATTTATTGAAAACAGTTATTTAAAACAGTTACTGAAAGTGAGTTATTGAAAAGAGTTTTTAAAAAGAGTTAATGAAAAGAGTTGATGAAAGGAGTTGTTGAAAAGAGTTGATGAAAACAGTTATTGACAACAGTTATTTAAAAGAGTTATTGAAAAAGAGTTTTTGGAAAGAGTTATTGAAAACAGTTATTGAATACAGCAATAAAAGAGTGAGTTATTGAAAAAGGATTATTAGAAAACAGTTATTGAAAATAGTTATTGAAAGGAGTTAATGAAAAGAGTTATTGAAAAGAGTTATTGAAAGAAAGAGTTATTGAAAATAGTTATTAAAAGAAGTTATTGAAAAGAGTTATTGGAAAGAGTTATTGAAAGAAGTCATTGAAAAGAGTTATGAAAAACAGTTATTGAAAACAGTTATTAAAAAGGGATTGATGAAAAAGAGTTGTTGAAAAAGAGTTATTGAAAAGAAGAGTTATTGAAAACAGTTATTGAAAACAGTGATTGAAAACAGATATTGAAAGAAAACAGTTATTGAAACAGTTAATGAAAACAGTTATTGAAAAGTGCTATTGAAAAGAGTTGATGAAAAAGAGTTATTGAAAATAGTTATTGAAAAGAGTCATTGAAAAGAGTTATTGAAAAGAGTTATCGAAAAGAGTTATTGAAAAGAGTTATTTGGAAAGAGTTATGGAAAGGAGTTATTGAAAAGAGTTATTGAAAAGGCGTTATTGAAAAGAGCTATTGAATTCAGTTATTGAATACAGCGATTGAAAAGCCGTTATTGAAAAGAGTTATTGAAAAGGGTTATTGAAATGAGTTAATGAAAATAGTTATTGAAAAGAGCTATTGAAACGAGTTATTGAAAAAAGTCATTGAAAACAGTTATTGAAAAGAGTTATTTGAAAAGGGTTATTGAAAAGAGTTATTTGAAGGAGTTATTAAAAAGAGTTATTGAAAGAGTTATTGAAAACAGTTACGGAAACGAGTTTATTGAAAACAGTTATTGAAAAAAGTTATTGAAAACAGTTATTGAAAAGGTTATTGAAAAGAGTTGGCTTGGAAAGAGTTATTGAAAAGAGTTACGCTGAAAAGAGTTATTGAAAAGAGTTATTGAAAAAGAGTTATTGAAAAGAGTTATTGAAAACATTTCTTTGGAAACAGTTATTGAAAACAGTTAATGAAACAGTTATTGAAAAGAGTTATTGAAAAGAGTTGATGAAAGAGTTATTGAAAAAGAAGATTGATGCGAGCTTATTTGAAAATAGTCATTGAAAAAGAGTTATTACGAAATGTTATTGAAAAGGAGTTGAATTGAAAACAGTTAGTAAGTGATGAGAGTTATTGAAAGAGTTGTTATTGAAAAGAGTTATTGAGTGAGTTATTAGAAAAGAGTTATTGAATACAGCTATTGAAAAGAGTTATTGAAAAGAGTTGTTGAAAATAGTGAAAAGAGTTAATGAAAAGGAGTTATTGAAAAGAGTTACGGAAAAAGAGTTATTGAAAAGAGTTATTGAAAGGAGTTGCTGAAAAGAGCTCCATTGAAAACAGTTATTGAAAACGAAAGTTATTGAAAAGAGTTATTGAAAGGAGTTATTGTGCAAAAGAGTTATTGAAAAGAGTTATTGAAAAGAGTTGTTGAAAAGAGTTATTGAAAACAGTTAATGAAACCGAGTTATTGAAAACAGTTATTGAAAACAGTTATTGAAAAGAGTTATTTAAGAAAACAGTTATTGAAAAGAGTTATTGAAAAGAGTTATTGAAAACAGTTAATGCAAAAAGAGTTATTGTTAAAGAGTTATTGAAAGAGTTAATGAAAAGAGTTATTGAAAACAGTTATTGAAAACAGTTATTGAAAAAGAGTTCGATGAAAAGAGTTATTGAAAAGAGTTATTGAAAAAGAGTTATTGAAAACAGTTATTGAAAAGAGTTATTGAAAAGAGTTATTGAAAGAAGTTGCGGTTGAAAAGAGTTATTGAAAAGAGTTATTGAAAAGAGTTATTGAAAAAGAGTTATTGAAAAGAGTTATTGAAAAGAGTTATTGAAAAGAGTTATTGAAAAGAGTTATTGAAAAGAGTTATTGAAAACAGTTATTGAAAAAGAGTTATTGAAAAGAGTTGGTTGAAAAGAGTTTATTGAAAAGAGTTATTGAAAAGAGTTATTGAAAAGAGTTATTGAAAAGAGTTATTGAAAGAGTTATTGAAAAGAGTTATTGAAAAGAGTTATTGAAAAGAGTTATTGAAAGAGTTATTGAAAAGAGTTATTGAAAAGAGTTATTGAAAAAGAGTTATTGAAAAGCGAGTTATTGAAAACAGTTATTGAAAAGAGTTATTGAAAAAGAGTTATTGAAAAGAGTTATTGAAAAGAGTTCTTGAAAAGAGTTATTGAAAACAGTTATTGAAAACAGTTATTGAAAACAGTTATTGAAAACAGTTATTGAAAATTGAGTTATTGAAAAGAAGTTATTGAAAACAGTTATTGAAAACAGTTATTGAAAACAGTTATTGAAGAAGTGAGTTATTGAAAAGAGTTATTGAAGAAAAGAGTTATTGAAAAGAGTTATTGAAAAGAGTTATTGAAGGAGTTATTGAAAAGAGTTATTGAAAGAGTTATTGAAAAAGAGTTATTGGAAAAGAGTTATATGAAAAAGAGTTATTGAAAAGAGTTATTCTGAAAATAGTTATTGAAAAGAGTTATTGAAAGGAGTTATTGAAAAGAGTTATTGAAAAGAGTTATTGAAAAGAGTTATTAAAGAGTTATTGAAAAGAGTTATTGAAAAGAGTTATTGAAAAGAGTTATTGAAAAACAGTTATTGAAAGAGTTATTGAAAAGAGTTATTGAAAAGAGTTATTGAAAAGAGTTATTGAAAAGAGTTATTGAAAAGAGTTATTGAAAAGAGTTATTGAAAAGAGTTATTGAAAAGAGTTATTGAAAAGAGTTATTGAAAAGAGTTATTGAAAAGAGTTATTGAAAAAAAGGAGTTATTGAAAAGAGTTATTGAAAAGAGTTATTGAAAAGAGTTATTGAAAAGAGTTATTGAAAAGAGTTATTGAAAGAGTTATTGAAAAGAGTTATTGAAAAGAGTTATTGAAAAGAGTTATTGAAAAGAGTTATTGAAAAGAGTTATTGAAAAGAGTTATTGAAAAGAGTTATTGAAAAGAGTTATTGAAAAAGTTATTGATAGAGTTATTGAAAAGAGTTATTGAAAAGAGTTATTGAAAAGAGTTATTGAAAAGAGTTATTGAAAAGAGTTATTGAAAAGAGTTAATGAAAACAGTTATTGAAAAGAGTTATTGAAAAGAGTTATTTATATTGAAAAGAGTTATTGAAAAGAGTTATTGAAAAGAGTTATTGAAAAAGTTATTGAAAAGAGTTATTGAAAAGAGTTATTGAAAAGAGTTATTGAAAAAGTTATTGAAAAGAGTTATTGAAAAGAGTTATTGAAAAGAGTTATTGAAAAGAGTTATTGAAAAGAGTTATTGAAAAGAGTTATTGAAAAGAGTTATTGAAAAGAGTTATTGAAAAAGAGTTATTGAAAAGAGTTATTGAAAAGAGTTATTGAAAAGAGTTATTGAAAGAGTTATTGAAAAGAGTTATTGAAAAGAGTTATTGAAAAGAGTTATTGAAAAGAGTTATTGAAAAGAGTTATTGAAAAGAGTTATTGAAAAGAGTTATTGAAAAGAGTTATTGAAAAGAGTTAATGAAAAGAGTTATTGAAAAGAGTTATTGAAAAGAGTTATTGAAAAGAGTTATTGAAAAGAGTTATTGAAAAGAGTTATTGAAAAGAGTTATTGAAAAGAGTTATTGAAAAGAGTTATTGAAAAAGAGTTATTGAAAAGAGTTATTGAAAAAGTTAGTTAGTTAAAAGAGTTATTGAAAAGAGTTATTGAAAAGAGTTATTGAAAAGAGTTATTGAAAAGAGTTATTGAAAAGAGTTATTGAAAAGAGTTATTGAAAAGAGTTATTGAAAAGAGTTATTGAAAAGAGTTATTGAAAAGAGTTATTGAAAAGAGTTATTGAAAAGAGTTATTGAAAAGAGTTATTGAAAAGAGTTATTGAAAAGAGTTATTGAAAAGAGTTATTGAAAACAGTTATTGAAAAGAGTTATTGAAAAGAGTTATTGAAAAGAGTTATTGAAAAGAGTTATTGAAAAGAGTTATTGAAAAGAGTTATTGAAAAGAGTTATTGAAAAGAGTTATTGAAAAGAGTTATTGAAAAGAGTTATTGAAAAGAGTTATTGAAAGAGTTATTGAAAAGAGTTATTGAAAAGAGTTATTGAAAAGAGTTATTGAAAAGAGTTATTGAAAAGAGTTATTGAAAAGAGTTATTGAAAAGAGTTATTGAAAAGAGTTATTGAAAAGAGTTATTGAAAGAGTTATTGAAAAGAGTTATTGAAAAGAGTTATTGAAAAGAGTTATTGAAAAGAGTTATTGAAAGAGTTATTGAATGAAAAGAGTTATTGAAAAGAGTTATTGAAAAGAGTTATTGAAAAGAGTTATTGAAAACAGTTATTGAAAAGAGTTATTGAAAAGAGTTATTGAAAAGAGTTATTGAAAAAGAGTTATTGAAAAGAGTTATTGAAAAGAGTTATTGAAAAGAGTTATTGAAAAGAGTTATTGAAAAGAGTTATTGAAAAGAGTTATTGAAAAGAGTTATTGAAAAGAGTTATTGAAAACAGTTATTGAAAAAGTTATTGAAAAGAGTTATTGAAAAGAGTTATTGAAAAGAGTTATTGAAAGAGTTATTGAAAAGAGTTAATGAAAAAGTTATTGAAAAGAGTTATTGAAAAGAGTTATTGAAAAGAGTTATTGAAAAGAGTTATTGAAAAGAGTTATTGAAAAGAGTTATTGAAAAAGTTATTGAAAAAGAGTTATTGAAAGAGTTATTGAAAAGAGTTATTGAAAAGAGTTATTGAAAAGAGTTATTGAAAAGAGTTATTGAAAAGAGTTATTGAAAAGAGTTATTGAAAAGAGTTATTGAAAGAGTTATTGAAAAGAGTTATTGAAAAGAGTTATTGAAAGAGTTTTTGCTATGTTTATGTAGCATGTATGTATGTATGTTTGGATGTATGTATGTATGTATGTATGTATGTATGTATGTATGTATGTATGTATGTATGTATGTATGTATGTATGTATGTATGCATGCATGCGTTTATGTATGTATGTTTGTATGTATGTATGTATGTATGCATGTGCATGCATAGATGTACATAAAAATACACCATGCATGTATGTGTGTATAAGTGTTTGCTGTATGTATATATCTATGTATGTATGTATATCTCGAGACAGGACATTTCAAGACAGGAATATCGCGGTATTTCGCGACTTACTCCCGCGCTGATTAACCAAACAAAATGTGCTGAGCGTTCCAAATCGATAAAAAGTCAAATAAAATGTCGGTCTGTCAACGATAACTTTTGTTTGAAAACAGAGATTTCAGGAAACACAGAAATAGTCAGACACTTCCGACTTCAACAAAAACAATTGTGTTTGAATGCGATAACGAGCAGTTATCCATGCAGTACTTGAGTGCCTAGAATATTAAGTAAGTGAGCAAGTATTTCAATAAGTAAGTAAGTCGATCAGTATGTATCCTTAATGCATATATGTATGCACGTGCTTATGTAAGTATGTATGAATGCATTAAGTATTATTACTAGATGATTATCCGTCCTAAGACATTGAAATTTTCTCCCGTACCTTTCCCTGCCCCTTTCCAGTTTCCCTGCCCTTCGACCCATTTCACCTCCCCTCCCCTTCTCATCCCACTCTTCTTCCCCTCCCTCCATTCCTCCTCTTCCCTTCCCATTCCTTTCCGCTTTCCTCCCACTCGTCCTCCACTTATACCTCCATCCACCTTCGCCGAACTTTTCCTCTACACTCCTCCCGTTTTCCTCCCGTCCCTTCCACTCCCTTTCTCTCCTAATCTCCGTCAACTCTTTTCCATCCCCCTCCACCTCCCTCCACTTCCACCTCCCTTCTCACTTTCCCACCCCTTATCACCTTTGTTCACCTCCCTCCTCTCCTCTGCCACTCCTCTTGGTATGTCCTCAAAGCCTCTCCTTTCCCTTTAAGCAGTAGTAAGGTAGTGAGTAGTAGTTGTAGTAGCAGTAGTAGTAGTAGTAGTAGTAGTAGTAGTAGTAGTAGTAGTAGTAGTAGTAGTAGTAGTAGTAGTAGTAGTAGTAGTAGTAGTAGTAGTAGTAGTAGTAGTAGTAGTAGTAGTAGTAGTAGCAGTAGCAGTAGTAGTAGTAGTAGTAGCAGTAGTAGTAGTAGCAGTAGTAGTAGTAGCAGTAGTAGTAGTAGTAGTAGTAGTAGTAGTAGTAGTAGTAGTAGTAGTAGTAGTAGTAGTAGTAGTAGTAGCAGTAGTACATAATCATTTAGTTTGACGCCCGTTACAGCCTGATTTGCCACTTTCTCGCTGCAAGGGATTATGTTAAGTCCTGTACAAAGTCTATCGATTGACAGCTGGTGGTTGAGAACGTCAGACGGTAGGTTGCTCCGAACAGATGGTCCAACAACAGCGAAACCCCTTCAACCATACAGTCCACTTCTCATTGCTGGAGTCTATGGAGATCATCGGGAGTTATCGAACGCAAATGACGTCGGTTGCAGATGGAGGAATTGTTGTGCATAGTTACATAACTCCGCCACTGCACGTCGGTGCCCTAGTGCCAGGCAGTGCCAGTCCCAAGCCTGGATGAAGAAGGAGGGCGAAGCTAATGATCTTTGTTATCACAGTGTCGTTAAACTGAAACTACTACTGCTACTACGTATACATGCATACCTCCATAAGCGCATACACTCATACAAACATATTTACATACATACATATATACATGCATACATACATACATACATACATACATACATACATACATACATACATACATACATACAATCAATCAATCAATTCTTTTTTTATTGAAGCCAAAGAGTACCGAAACAGAGGTAACATGAATATTAGCCATTGATAACATTACAACACAATTATAGTAGCATGAATATTTTTCATTAATAGCAACAAAAGGGGATCCTGAAGGGACAATTGTCCCGCTAGATAGGGTCACCTAATTACTAATATCGTGGTACAATAGTTCAGTTGTTTATATTCAGAAAATCTAGTACGAAAAACATAAACCTTAACTACATTCAAACTAAGCGTAAAAAACCTTAACTAGAATTAAACCAATCCAGGCATGTACAGTATTACTTCAGAAAGTGGTTAACATTACCCAATAGTTATCAAGTGAACATAAACATAGCACGCGCTAATACAAATTAAATAAAAGGAAAGAAAAGGCGAGAAAAAGCAAAAATGGAACAAACTGAAAGGAGATCACAAAATAGAAACAAAATAAAAAAAGACACGTAGTTTTTGTAGGACACTAACAAATTAAAGAGATATGCAAGCTATGAATCCAGTAGACTTTCACGCAATGACTTTTGAACAAGTATAGGTTTGGCAGTTTGCGAATATTTAAAGATACACTGTTCCACGCAGCTGGGCCAGTGCACTTAATCGAAAAGAGACGCGAATTAGTCCGAGCAAATCCTGTGCGATAGTCATCTCTAGCTCTGGTATAGTGATCATGTACGTCAGATACACAAGGGAAATAGTCTTTGAAGGCAGGTGGTAATAAATTATTAGCAAAGCGGAACATAAATTCACATATTTGCGATTTATTAATTTGATCACACAAATACACACACATACATACATACATACATACATACATACATACATACATACATACATACATACATACATACATACATACATACATATTGCATACATATAGTATATATACAAAAGTAAACATATTTCGTAAGCACTAAGTTATAAATATCGATAAAGATTGACTTTTTATAGCTACCCAGACAACACAAAGAGCATTCCTGGAAAGCAAGGAAAACAACGGAGAACGGTGAACCGTTGTTTCTTGTTTAGCGGACGGAATACCCTAACGCCAGACGACAGCTGTTTGTTTTCTCAGCTGCTCCTCCCCGTCAGACGCTTTTCTTTTAACGTATACAAGCTGATCTAAGGAGGCGTAATCTTGAAAAGTCGTTGTGTACTTCTTGCGTAATGAATGCGCCATCGGATACGCAAGACTGTGTTGATATGTAGACGGCTGGATTGCTAATTGTACGGGCCTTTCAATGAATGTTGATCTAAACACAGGCTCTGTTCATCCATAGCATTGGCTCTGTGTAACCAGATATCGGAATAAAAATTCTAAACTTCTAGTTATTTCCCACGCGTTTAACAAAAACCATGCATGACAGATGTTGGTATATATGCTATATGTTCATCGTTCGTTTTATTGCATCTAATAAATACCATCTGAAACATGTTCTGCG
Source organism: Aporrectodea caliginosa (assembly GCA_020284085.1). Lineage (NCBI taxonomy): Eukaryota > Metazoa > Annelida > Clitellata > Crassiclitellata > Lumbricidae > Aporrectodea > Aporrectodea caliginosa. The sequence goes on from JACEVL010000469.1 coordinate 1,285,508, forward strand.
GTTTTCGTACCCCCGAGAGATTTATAAAGTGCTATTCGCAACAGATTTTGTATTGTCAGTTCTACATTTCTCGTATATTTCGATGCAATTTTTAGATTCGGGGTGACGAAGTTCTGCATTTAATTACTTCAGACGGCTGAAATAAATACCATATTGTGTTATTATTACCGATGAGAAGTTTTCCGACAGCATTTTGTGATGCTGACTTGCATCTGCCATAGAATAGCCGAGAGCAAAGAGAAGCCCTTCTGCTTCCTTTCCTACCTCAGACAACTAGCTTTCTTATCCACTGTGGGCGTTCTTGTTATTATTTTTTCGATTGTAAACTTTTTACAGTTACATTACGCCACTGTAAGCGTAAATATAGCTACACTGTGCTACAGCTATAAAGGTAAACGTTTACAGTTACATTACGTCACTGTAAGCGTAACTATAGCTACAGCTATAAAGGTAAAATTTTACAGTTACATTACATCACTGTACGCGTAGTTACTATAGTTTTAAAGGTAAACGTTTGCAGTTACATTCCGTTACCGTAACCATGGGCTAAAAAGGAACTGCAAGAGTAACGTTTGTAGTCACATTGTATTACTGCGAATGCAACTGTAACTATACATATGTAAAACTGTATTCATGATAAACGTAATTGTAAACGTTTACGGTTTACACTGTATCACATAGGATTTATAATGAAGATGCACATGATGCTGGATTGGTCGTCTTAACTATTCTGTGACCATACGTGTAAGCTGATTCACTGCTGTTCGTCGATTTGCTGCCCTTTAGCCATTGGACTTTGGCCTCTGCATTTTTATATGACGATCGTCTCTTTTTAGCACATTTATTGGACTTGACAACATGCCCACGTTTCCCAGAAATGTGATTTAATGGTGTCGCTCAAATAGGAGAATCCTGAGGAAGCGAGATGATGATGAAGAGGAAGAGGAAAAGACAGATGATGAGAAGGAGGTATGCCAATGAGGATGAGGAGGAGGAGGAGGAGGAGGAGAAAAGAGGATGAGGAGGCAGAAGAGCAAAAGACTTCTGGGTGCGGATGGGTGAGAACAAATGGGAGAGGAGGATGAAGCAGAGAAAGTGACTGAGGATGAGGGAGAGATAGAATGAGGATGCGTAGAGACTTGATGAGGAGGTGGAGGAGAGAAAGCAAGTCGACAGAGATGGACGAATAGAAGGATATGGGGAGAACAAATGGAGAAGATGAGGAAGTGGGGTGAGATGAAGAGGATAATGCAGAAGACAAATTTAGAAGGACGAGAATGAGGATGAGGAAGATGAGAAATCTAGAAGAATAATTACGAGGCAGAGGAAGTGATAGCGAAAACGAATAGCAGGAGACGGTTGGTTCAAGAGAATGAGAGGAATGAAATGTTGACGAAATCCTCAGCCTTGATGGAAGAGTGATGGAAGAGTGATGGAGTTGTGATGGAGGAGTCTCATGTGGCGTCTTCCTATAAATCTTTTGATGCAGAAGTTCAAATTAATCGGTTTTCCATCAGCGAATCGTGGTCTCAAATATGAGAGGCAAGGAGGAGGAGAAGGACGTGGAGGACCAGAAGGAGGAGAAGCAGAAGAAGGAGGAGGAGAGGGAGGAGAAGAAGAAGGAGGAGAAGGAGAATGAGAAGGAGAGGAGAGAGGAGGAGGCGAGGAGGAGAAGGAGAAGAACGAGGGAGAAAAGGACGACGAGGATGAGAAAATGTAATAGGAGGAAGAGGAGAAGGAGAGAGAGACGAGGAGGAGAGAAATAGAAGGAGGAGAAGAAGAGAAGGAGGACTAGAAACAGAGGAGGAAGAAAGAGTAGGAGAGAGAAGAATGGCTAGTTGGAGGAGAAGGATGAGGAGAGAAGAGGAGAAGGAGAGGAGGAGGAGAGGAGAAGAAGGAAGGGAGAAGAGGTAGTCGGTTGACGAAGATACATCAGTACTTCACAGATTCGTCGTTTCACGATTTTCAATGGCGACGATTACAATAAAGAGAT
>JACEVL010000469.1:1295000-1345000 GCA_020284085.1 Aporrectodea caliginosa
CATAAACCGAACCTTCCGTCTGCAATAAGTACATGAAATTAACCTTAGCAGACTTCAGTAGGTCTAGACATTCTTTATCTTTATTCGTAATCCTAATACTCTTCTTATATCCTAAATTTGGTTCAGCTAAAAACATATCGCTGCTCGTTCACCATTGTCTGCCTCGAGTACTTATCACCTGCTCAGACTTTCCACTCCAAATTAAAGTCTCGCCTCTTCAAGAATTTCTACACCCCGGTCATAAGAAAAAGTCTACACCCCACCCCTACGGTTACATCGGTGTGAAGTGCGGGAAACGTCTGAAAGGGTTTTGCAATGTGTTAGGTATACCGGTCTAGACTCATTTCTGTCGGACAATAGAGCTGTCATCACTAGTAGAAGTAACATTGTTCACCGATGTTATTACTGTCTTGCGGAGAAAGGTAAACGGGGACAAATGCATCGCATGGAATCGATTTCCTTCCTCCCACACACGGGAGTCAATTTCTGAAATGAAGGCACTTTGGATGATAAGGTGCGAGGTCGATTTTCTGAAAGCTGCGAAGCTTTTATACAGAAACGGTCTCGGCCTTGAACAAAATCTGATAAAATTGTGTGTGTGTGTGTGTGTGTGTGTGTGTGTGTGTGTGTGTGTGTGTGTGTGTGTGTGTGTGTGTGGGCGTGTATGTGGGCGTGTGTGGGCGTGTATGTGGGCGTGTGTGTGTGTAGGTGTAGGTGTCTATAATGCTTGTGTGCGCGTATGCGTGTGTAGTTGTGTGTGTGAGAGAAAGAGAGACAGACAGACAGAAACAGAAACAGAGACAGACAGACACAGAGAGAAACAGAGAAACAGAGAAACAGAGAAACAGAGAAACAGAGACACAGAGACAGAGACAGAGAGTGCGTGTGTGCGTGTGTTTTCTTTCGTGTAGATAATTTGACTTATTGCTCGGTAAATGTTCCTCTCTAAGAAAATTCCCCGCTGCTCCCTCTTAACTATGAACCATAAGGGCAATTTGCAAAAACTGTTCCGATTTCTAAGAACTTAATCGCAATACACCCGGCCAGACGCAGAAACGATTGACATGTAGAACACTGAAATATTTTTAAGAACAAACAAGAAAAATAACCTAAGGATTCGGAATTGCTAATAATCGCACAAAGATCATCATTTATTTCATAGGCTGTTTTCCATGTTTCCTCGGATAACATTTTTGGCTTTCGACTCGACGCTCTCTGGAATTTGGCTTGCACACCGATTTTGCGAAGTATCAACAAAAGCCTTAAGAGCTATGATAGTGACGTTACAGAAGTTCTTAGGTTCAATTTGATTAGAAGTTTTTATATCAGAAGATTAATCGTTCTTAGAATAGATTTGATAAACCGATTCTCTGTTTAATGATTGCGAATGTTAGCTAACCGTGTATTGCTACTGCATCAAATTGTTGGAACGCATTAAGGAAGACTTTGCATCTCACAAGACAAATGGTTGTGGAAAGAATTAGTGGCGGTGTATAAATTGATTTAAGACTTTCCTGTACGGAGTTGTGTCCATCTCTCGAATCATTAATATTCATTGAGCCGTCCAACGATTCAAATAAGCTCCATTGGATTGGATTTGATGGGAAGTGGTGATGAATTCAGTTGACAGCAATCAATGACATGGAAACTAATGCCATATATTTAGATGTAAGCATTCATTCATATACACACATGCATTCATACATGCATGTATACATGCATATATACATAGATGCTTACACAGCAGATGTAATACATACATGCATACATACATACATACGAATACATACATGCATATATACATGCATACAGACAAACATTCATATTTTGTATTCGTCCTACGATGTTTGATTGTACACCGAAGTGCGGTTCTTCTGCAACCGGTTTCATAAAGAATATACTTACTTATACTTGCATACTTACGTACATGCATACATACAGATATACTTGCATACATACATGCGTAAAAAACACATAAATAAACGTATATATATATATACATACATACATACATACACACACATACACACATACATACAAACATATAACCATACATACATTCATACATACATACACATGTGCATGCAGGCATGTAAACAATGTCATGATTTACGATTGTTGTGCTAAGCGTAATATACTGCAGGCAAAACCGTTGATCCGCGGAACCAGGGAGAGATCGGAAGCGCCGTTCCTGTGTTCCACCGTCAGCTGCTTCCGTTCCTTTGCTTTGCCAGCAGCGCCTGGAACTGACAAACAAATAGCAGACAATTTGACTCGAATCCACGCGAACAACAGACCCCTACGGGCGTTCTATCCAGCATCAGGTGCGGACAGGTACAAAGCAATCAGTCTGTATCACCTGTGGCCCATCAAGAGCAGGTAAATTGCGTGGCTTTTGTGCTGTCTGTTACCTGACAATAGGTAAGGGGGAAAAAACGTTTATGGGACAAAGTGACGCAATGTAAGGCATGAGACTAGGCATTTGAATACTGTAGGTAAAGTACCGTATATCGTAATCTCTAAACTTCTAAAGCGCCACTCGAACGCCAAGGCAATAGCTTATTCGCGAGCGCTGCGTCGAGTCAGAGAGGTTGTCCAAAGGGTAGTGAGAAGGAGGTCCGAGTCCGGTTGCCAGAGGGTTAGAGGGGGCAGAGTAGCTGTTAATGTGGGTGTCGTTTAGGTCGAGAATTGGAAGGTGGAGGATCAGGTGAGTCGGGTATGAACTCGTGAAAATTCTTAGGAAAAATGTAAGGCGAGGTAAACCGAGGTAATGCAACATGTGGTACATAAGGTAATATTAGGTAGTATAATTTAAGATAAGGTAAGATGTAGTCCAAGGTAAGTTGAGGTAGGATAAGGTATCATTAGGAAACACAAGGTCAGGTCGGAAGTTAACTCACTGTTACGGCCTCTGGTGCAATGTGACTCCTGAGATGAACAATCCCTTCCAAGATATAATATTGCTCGCACCATTATTTCATTGTTGTCTAAGTCATCGTCGTTGTCATCGTCTTCGTCATCGTCATAGTCATCATCATAGTCATAGTCATCGTCATAGTCATCGTCATCGTCATAGTCATAGTCATAGTCATAGTCATCGTCATAGTCATCGTCATAGTCATCGTCATACTCATCGTCGAAGTCATAGTCATCGTCATAGTCATCGTCATAGTCATCATCATAGTCATCGTCATAGTCATCGTCATAGTCATCGTCATGGTCATCGTCATGGTCATCGTCATAATCATCGTCATAGTCATTGTCATAGTCATAGTCATAGTCATTGTCATAGTCACAGTCATAGTCATCGTCATAGTCATCGTAATAGTCATCGTCATAGTCATCGTCATTCGTCATAGTCATCGTCATAGTCATCGTCATAGTCATCGTCACGACCGTAAACATCAACAATTTCAGTTTCATAGTTAGCCTAATTCAAATTGGACATAAACCCTCTGATGTCAAAGCACATTCTACACCCCTATACTGCTAGGTAATGATGTCCATAATCTACATAATTATACAACAAAATGCCACAGTAATGTCTGCGATGCTACAGGGGTGGTGAGGGCACAGCGATCAAACAACGGATGAGCAGCATGGCCCCATTAGCATCTATTACTTCCAAACATCACCCTTTAAAGCGTTTATCCGCTGTAATCAGGGCAAAATTTACGACTGCTTGCGAACACAAATAACTCGGAGTCGTGTGTAACGACACCGGATATCGGAAGAGAGGAACACTAATTCACTGTCTAGCGGAAGAACACACAGTAACCGATAACAGATGGTCTCGATACTTAATCAAAACCACGTCCGGTTGGCTTGCCACAGCTAGCCACGGCTTGCCACGCAGTTTATATTGCCACAGCGGGTCGTGTTGTTCGATGAATTAGGTTGACTTGCGGCAATAAAGTTCGAGTGCATTGAACTCGGAGTTTAGTATCCTCTTAGGTCTTTAGCTGTAAACATGATAGGGTTACAGAGAACTTCGGTGTCGATACGTTCTGGGACGCGGTAGCCGATTCGTTAGACGAAGAGTATGGGTTGAAGTATCGCAGGAGTCGGGAACTGTGTAGGGACCTTTGATCAAGTCCTTCACGGTTGCTCAGAACCATTGGTGAAGCGGTTAACGATTGACGTCTTGGGCCTTTTGTGATGGCGTCATAGAGATAGAGAGATAGGGAGACAGACAGACAGACAATAAACGAATGTATCATCAGATAGAGATAGAGACACAGAGACACAGAGGTATAGAGATAGAGAGATGGGGATACAGAGAGATACAGAGATATAGAGATAGAGAAAGATAGAGAGACAGAGAGACAAATAGACAGAGAGACAGAGAGATAGAGATACAGAAAGACAGAGAGACAGAGAGCTAGACAGAGAAACACAGAGACAGAGAGACACATTTACAGAGAGACAGAGATACAGAGAGACAGGGAAACAGAGACATTGGATTATATTAAATCAGACATCTTATGCATAATGAATTAATGATATACGCGCTATAGAAGTCGTCGGATAAAATGAGATTCGATTTATATTATCTATTTAGTTTTGATTCAGCTCGTGAATCAAAACGTCCTATGGATAGGATTTGCTCTGCTCAGATGGATTTTTAAAGCTGAGCTACGTAGAAAGAATTACAGATCTTCCGCAAGAAGGACTGAAATAGAAATAAACTTCACCAACCAATTCGATTACAGAGCCTCACTGCTTCTGTTTAGATTACTGCTAAGCGTAGTCATTCCCCCATTTCTATTCTTCTTTAATCCGCCTCTGAACCGATAAGAGTCTTATATCCATGCACAGCGATAGAGGAAGACACAGAGAAATATATATATATATATACACTGTGTCCACGATAAAGTAGACCCCTAGACTTTGTTAAATATCTTGGTCAATTGTACTACTATAGGTACTAAATTTGGTGCACATGAACTTCAGTCTATTCTATCTATACCCTGCAAATTTTATTACAATTGATGCAACGGTTACGATGATATACCCTTATGAAATTGGGTGGTTCAGGAACCAAGTTACCAACACGTAAAACGCATAGAATTACGTCATTTTTCTGGCTACCGCAGGGATAGGCTGTTGTTTATAAGCGTCATTTTCGGAAACAATTAGACTACGAGACCTGTTTTACGTAACAGTAACAGTAACAGTAACAGTAGTTGGTTGTAAAGAAATGGTTTTCAGTGCAGAGGACAAGATTTTAATCAAGGAGTTGAGAGAGACGAAGGGGTATGGCGTAGGAGACTCATTACAGAATTTCCAATGAAAAATTGGTCCCTAGCTGGTGTCAGCAAGCTGTTAAAAAAGATTGCCACAACCGGATCAGTTGCAAGGAAACCACGAGACGCAAACAAAACCATGGACGCAAACAAATATCAATGCTGTCGGAGAACTGGTGCTGAGTCAGGATGATCAGCCGCGCACGCATCTGTCGATGCGTTTTAACAAAGTCTAGGGGTCTACTTTATCGTGGACACAGTGTATATGTATATATATATATAAACAAATGGCGACAGATAGATAGATAGATAGCCATACAAATAGACAGAAAGATAAAGTAATAGATACAAACAAATAGATAGACAGACAGACATTGACAGTGTGAGAGATAGCTTAAAGATAGATAGATAGATAGATAGATAGATAGATATAGATAGATAGATAGATAGATAGATAGATAGATAGATGATAGATAGATAGATAGATAGATAGATAGATAGATGATAGATAGATAGATAGATATAGATAGATAGATAGATAGATAGATGATAGATAGATAGATAGATAGATAGATATAGATAGATAGATAGATAGATAGATAGATAGATAGATAGATAGATAGATAGATAGATATAGATAGATAGATAGATAGATAGATAGATAGATAGATAGATAGATATAGATAGATAGATAGATAGATAGATAGATAGATGATAGATAGATAGATAGATATAGATAGATAGATAGATAGATAGATAGATGATAGATAGATAGATAGATAGATAGATATAGATAGATAGATAGATAGATAGATAGATAGATAGATAGATAGATGATAGATAGATAGATAGATATAGATAGATAGATAGATAGATAGATAGATAGATAGATAGATAGATAGATAGATAGATAGATAGATAGATAGATAGATAGATAGATAGATAGATAGATAGATAGATAGATAGATAGATAGATAGATAGTGAAGAAGACAGAGGCAGAGAAGCAGACAGAGGCAGTCTTAACAGTCTTTTACAAACTCATAGCTTCCACTATAAGCTCGTCTCAGAGATCGTCCAGCACGAAGCCAACGAAATATCGGATTGAAATAGAGTAATAGACCTAATCATTGCTGATTACCCATAGAGCCCGGATGCACGTAATGCCTGCACGAAGGTCTGTCTGCCTCTCTGTCTGTCTGTCTGCCTCTCTGTCTGTCTGCCTCTGTGTCTGTCTGTCTGCCTCTCTGTCTGTCTGCCTCTGTGTCTGTCTGCCTCTCTGTTTTTCTGCTCCAGCATGCGGTACTATTGATTGACAGGTGAAAAACATCGATGTCTTGGAACAGGTTGTCTGCGCCCAGTTACAGCGCATTTCCTGAGCAAAACATCTGCAAAAGACGGCATGGAGTTTTGGCTTTAATTACGTTCGCCAAATTTCTACATGAAATTAAACAATGGTTGCATTTTAAATGAGCATGTATTTATTTATGTATGTATGTATGTATGTATGTATGTATGTATATATGTATGTATGTATGTATGTATGTATGTATGTATGTATGTATGTATGTATGTATGTATGTATGTATGCATGTATGTATGTATGTATGTATGTATGTATGTATGTATGTATGTATGTATGTATGTATGTATGTATGTATGTATATGTATGCATGTATGCATGTATGCATGTATGCATGTATGCATGTATGTATGTATGTATGGATGTATGTATGTATGTATGTATGTATGTATATATGTATATATGTATATATGTATGTATGTTTGCTTGTTTGTTTGTTTGTTTGTTTGCTTGTTTGTATGTACGTATGCATGTATATTATGTATGCATGTATGTGTCTGAATGTATTACAGTATGTATGTATGGGCATATGCATGTATGCATGTATATTAGTATGCATATATGTATATAAGCATGTATGTATATATGTATATATCCATTTAAAAAAAAATGCTGCATGCCTTCCTGATTAATGGAAATTAGCTATAACCTACCCTGCCGGATATTCTTTTTATCCATCTAGTTTAACTTACGGAAATCTTGCTTGCTTGAATATATGTAACTATGTTTGAGCCACAGGCTAAAAAGTCAAATCTTGCGACGACTCATTCGATCACTTACAATCATTCAATCGTCATGAAACTTGGCAGATAGACTCGCCCTCGCAGACATTTCATTCTATTAAAATTTCAGCTCCCCAAAAAAGGCTAGCTTATAGAATCGGGGACTCAACTTTTCGAATCGGGGAATCCCCTTTTCCGATACGCAGCGTTTTCATTGGCCGCTACAAAAGCGGGCGCGCTGCCTCATTAAACGCCCGCTATGTCGTAAAATGAACGCGTACTATATATTTGTAGAGGTAACTGCTTCGTAAGACGCATTATAGGATACTAGATGGATATAGTAAAAAACTTTGTTTTTACGGGCTGTATTTTATTCACTGTTAGTTAAGGTTTTCGTTTTTCTTTATTTTCATAGTGTTTTGAATTGAATTAATCATTTACTGTGTACTATGTACTATACTGTTTGCATTGCTGTACGAAACTTGATGTTGCACTGTTTGTCAAGGATTTAGCTGTCACTAATTCAGATTTCTAAAAATCTTGTTTTAGGTGTCCCTAGCTAGCGGGATCTTGATCCCTTTTGGGACTCCTCTTACGGCCAATCCTGATATTTTATGTTTGAAATGTTATGTGATTTGATTTGATACGGCTTCAATAAAAGAGTTTTGATTGATTGATTGATTGATTGATTGATTGATTGATTGATTGATTTATATATGTGTGTAGCCTATTTTGTGTATTTGTGTATTTGTGTATTTGTGTATTTGTGTATTTGTGTATGCCTGTATGTTCGCTTACAACATGTGCACTTTCTATTGATGCCAGACATGTATCAGCGGCAGTTAATCGCCAGTTGACTTCACCATTGACGTTCCCGGGTGGCGCCAGTCCATCGCCTGGCTAAAGCCTAACGGAGGAGGGCGACGCTAATGATATTCTCAATGACACAGCGTCGTTAACCATTGCATGATCACTAACGCAACTGATGAGTCTTTCTCGAAGGTGGCGCCATATAAATTTGCAATTACCATTACCATTATAATTAACGACCTACATTCTTGTTTACTGTATGGTAGACCTTAGAGCCTCTGGCATCCACATGATATCGTTCAACACTTCATGTGCTACTAATATTCCCAGTTATCGCGAAGCTCTCTGCGGTAGGTTATCCTACAAGGCTGTGGAAGCCACAAGATGACGCTAAACACTGGATACTGTTATTTTTTGTTGGTTAGTTACTGTTTGTTATATATATATATTCGTTTAATATGAAAACCAGTTGACACACCGCAACAGGGAACAGAAAAGGAAGCAGTTTATGCTGTGTTATAACTAATATAATAATAACATTTTTCGTTTATGCAAACAATCCGGTTGACAAACCGCAACCGGTTACATGGTACAATTATGCAATTGAAACAATAATTATTTACAAGAACACAAATGACAGAAGACATAAATCTTAACTACTAACAGAACAGACAGCCTGCAATACACGCCGCTAATAGCAGCCTACAAAGCATATCCGCCCTACGGGGTTTCGAACTCGGTACCTCTCGCTCTGTACGCCAGAACTCTAAACTTCTAAAGCGCCATTCGAACGTTAAGCGCAGGGCACCAGCTCATTCACAAGCGCTGCGTCGAGTTCAAAGGGTCCGGTTGTCAGAGTAGCAGTTACGGTGGATGTTGTTTAGGTCGAGAATTGGAAGGTGGAGGATCAGATGAGTCGGGGGTAAGAATTCGTACATTCGTACTTATAATGTTTTTTAACAGTACAAAATATGAAATGAAATAGAATACGTTGACGCATAAACTTAGGCCGATGGTGTGATCAAGACTTTTATTCCAAGGTCGTCAGAAATCCGGAGACTAGAAAAATGTCTTTAAAACTCTCGAACACTGAAGGGAGGTCATTGGAATTGTTCCTACTTAAGAAACCCAGTATGGATTCGTGAGTTGATGATAAAATGCGGCTGATGAAGTCAGCCGATACCTCATGATATGAAGAAGTTTTGAGCTGCTTATACGAGCAGATGTAGACGGAAACGTAGGCTGACATACAGGCAGACTGATAGAAGGACATGCCGGATTTCTGACGACCTTGGAATAAAAGTCTTGATCACACCATCGGCCTAAGCTTATACTTCAACGTATTTTATTTCATTTTTATTTTTTATTTTTATTTTCTTTTAGAAACATGAATTGATCAATCATCATCATTTTTCAGTTAATTCATTGTGCTATACAATTGCAAAAAATGATGTTAATGTTGCTCCGAACATTAAATATTTTACATCATTAAAAGTGCATCATTATGGCAGCTGAGATATTATATCACCTAAATCTATAGAAAACAGCCATGGCTCAGTCAAATGTTGTTTCATTTGGGTGAGTCTGTGTAATGTTCATTTTCCTTGATTTTGACCTTTGACCTTGAAATGACCTTGGGTTAACTTTATCGGTCTGAGAAAACAGGCAAAAGAATCACCCAAATGGAACAATGTTTGGCTGAGTTGTGGCCTTTTACCCTTGATTTTGACCTTTTGACCTTGAATTGACCTTTTGAACTTGAATTGACCTTAGGACATGTTAGCCTTTAAGTACTATGTAAATGTAGTTCCTATCGGCCTGAGCAAAAAAGGTAAAAGATTCACCTAAATAGAACAATATTTGGCTGAGTTATGGCCTTTTCCACTTGATTTTGACCTTTTGACCTTGAATTGACCTTGGGTCATGTTAGCCTTTACATACTCTGAATTCTCAACTGTAGCTCTTATCGGCCCGTGCAAAAAAGTAAAAGAATCTCCCAACTAGAAACATATTTGACTGAGTTATGGCCATTTCCCCAGATTTCCCTCTGAAATTGACCTTTTTGACCTTAAAATAACCTTGGATCGTCTTACATTTTGTAACCTTGTTTCTTACCACAGGTAGCCCTTATCAAGTCGAGAAAAAGCAAGAAAGAATTAACCGAATTCAACAATTATTGGCTGAGATCTGGCCATTTGTCTCTGATTTTTGCAAGATTTCATGTTTTATGACCTTCAAATGACCTTCAGGTCAAAAATCCAGCCTGGCAACAGCGATTTTCGTAATCAGCAGGGTCGAATTAGTATAAAAAAGTATGTTGCCAAAAATGAACATGACTTCCGCTTGCATCGCTTTTTTGAGGACTTTTCAGCTCTGCGCGCCTAGACTATGCAGGCATACATGTACATGTGTAGATTAAGGTGTAAGGAATCACTGCAAAATCTATCGTGCATAGAGACATGCAATGTTGACATGCAGACAGACAGACTCCAATGCTCGCAAAAGAACCGACCAACAGAAAGACATGACATAGACACACTCGACTCGACGAAGAGACGGACGAACGGATTGGTGGGTTGACTTATTGACTGGCTGACTGACTGATTGACTGACCGACTGACTGACTGACTGACCGACCGACCGACTGACTGACTGACCAACTGACCGACTGGCTGGCTGACTGACTGACCGACTGACTGACTGACTGACTGACTGACTGACTGACTGACTGACTGACTGACTGACTGACTGACTGACTGACTGACTGACTGACTGGACTGACCGACTGACCGACTGACCGACTGACTGACTGACTGACTGGCTGGCTGGCTGACTTACAAACTGACTGACTGACTGACTGACTGACTGACCGACTGACTGACTGACAAACTGACTGATCAACATGCCTTTAGACGGACAATAATTATTGGTTTCCAGACTTTTACGATACGTCGCGTGAGTGCTTCCTATTCGTGTCATTTGCATCAGATGTTTGAACTCAAAGGATTTTCAGGACAAAGGTTAAGAACAGAAACAAGAACATGTCAACAGGGATTTATATAGCGCCGATTCAAGTTAAGAACAAGATGAAGGAGATTTACAAAGGCGAAGGGGGAATTCTGACGAAGACTACGACAATGATGTTGGTTACGACAAAAAACAGTGCTATTACGAACATTTGCATTGTAATTGTAAATGAACATATGTATAGCGCCGCTCGAAGAACAGAGCAATCAAGAAATGGCCATTATATTTTTTAAATCATAACAAAAAACACTTAGGTCTACTAGGCTAGCATTTAAAGGGCAACAGAGTCATAGAATTGGCTAAACATGCATTTAAATCTATTTTAAAACATTTTGAGGAATGTTGGTGATCGTAAACGAACAAAATTAATAAATTTGTCACCGGTCCTCCTGCAGTGGAAAAATTCCTGCCGGTCCGTGACACTGAAAAGTTTCGGAAGCGCTGTACTAGAAGAGTCACGGCGGACTCCCGAACATTTCTACTTGACTGATGAAGGAGGAGAAGGAGGAGGAGGAGATGAAAAATATGATAGCAATTAGAAGAATGTAGATAATCATCATTAAGATCATTTAATTAAGATATCATTATTTCGCAAGCGGTTGAAGACCATTCTAATGATTCTATTCAATCGTTGTATTTTATTGTCAGGTCGGGAGCACCAGTGATGAGTTTTCTTTGAAAAGGCGCTATATAACACTGAGCATTTACAATTACAATTTTAATTCAGTTAATTTGCATAGTTCTGGCATTTACTGCAAACGACATTTGGACCAAACTCCGATATTATGCATTCGGGTCACGCAGGTCATGAGAGATAGGGAGAATTCATTGCACTTAATTTGTCAGATTCCTTCAACGAATACTCTAATCTTCTCTCTGAATCTGTGTATTTACATATCTCGGATATTTATATAGCGCCCCAGCAGAACCTGACGAGGCGCTCACACACTGAGCAGAATGTTCGACATGCAGTGGCGTTTCAATGAGGGAATGCACTGCAAATTGCATTTCTGGACTTATTCGGTAAGGTTCGCCGAACATTTCCAATTGGAGATTGTAGTGTACTGCGTGTAGATCGATAATCGCATTAATACGCCATTTGTAGTTTGTAAATACGTTTGGGGCTTTATTCCATATAGAAGATGAATGGATCCATGCAATTGTATCGCAAAAGATATTTACACAACAACGTCGTAAAGGTGCAGGACCATAGTACAGTCGTGAAAAGAGATGACGTTAACAACGTTAACAAGGTTCAAAGCCTTAGTACAATCGCGTTATGAAGAGATATAGAGCTATCGTTAGAAGGACTTAATTGAATCGTTTGCCAGATACAACTTCAAATAACAGTCAGTCCGTCAGTCAGTCACTCAGTCAGTCAGTGAGTCAGTCAGTGATTCAGTCGTCAGTCAGTCAGTCAGTCAGTCATTCAGTCAGTCAGCCAGTCAGTCGCAGTCATTCATTCAACCAGTCAGTCATTCATTCATTCAGTCGGTAAGTCAATGAGTCAGTCAGTCATTCAGTCAGTCAGTCACTGATTCAGTCAATCAGTCAGTCAATCAGTCAGTCACTCATTTAGTCAGTCACTCAGTCAGTCAGTCATTCAGTCGTCAGCCAGCCAGTAACTGAGTCAGTCAGTGAGTCAGTGAGCCAGTGAGTGAGTCAGTGAGTCAGTCTGTCAGTCAGTCAGTCAGTCAGTCTGTCAGTCAGTCTCCCGGCCAAACTGCCAACCAGTTATTCATCCAGTCTATCAGTTATTCACTGAGTCACTGAGTCACTCAGTCAGTCAATCAGCCAGCCAGTGAGCCAGTTAGTCAGTCAGATGTAGGATGCAAGTTTCCAGTTCAAGTTTACACAATCTGGTGCAACCTATTCAGAGAAGCGTATAGACCTTTATCTAGATAGTTTCCGAGACATTGAAACACTTGGCGCACTTCGTACTATACCATCCCTGCAACTCAAGAGGTAAATGGATTCGACAGATAAGAAAGCAGATGCTCAAGAAGAAGCTATAGACAGCCCTTCTAGAAAGCTGTGTTCATTTTCTGTCTACCGAGATGGTGAATATTGCATCTCAAGAACCACGTTATAGAGAAGTCTCTTTATAGAGAACTATTATAAACGGGTGCTACTTTACATCTTATCAATAATACGTAGCCTAATGCCTGTTAAGTTAGAAACGGTAGCTATTATTACTGCTATTATTATTATTATTGTTATTATTATTATTATTATTATTATTATTATTATTATTATTATTATTATTATTATTATTATTATTATTATTATTATTATTATTATTATTATTATTATTATTATTATTATTTTACCCGAGGTATCAATTGTTGAATGGCGACAATTATTATATTATTATTATTATTATTATTATTATTATTATTATTATTATTATTATTATTATTATTATTATTATTATTATTATTATTATTATTATTATTATTATTATTATTATTATTTTAATTTTATTATTATTATTATTATTATTATTATTATTTTAATTTTTATTATTTTTTATTATTATTATTATTATTATTATTATTATTATTATTAATTGTATTATTTTTATGATGAATTAGTGGCAGAGATACAATGAAGAGATAGTCCGTAAGACAGAGAGACGAGAGACAGAGAGATGGAGACAGATAGACACAGATACACAGAGAGACAGAGGCAGAGGGACAGATGGTATTCTTTGTATGTTATTTGGTGCTTTATAGACATAGGCAGACTACTATACAAGTTCATCATTATTTCATCGCAATATATTCTTGCGAATGAGTTCGCACCATTTATCGGACACCAACGTCGCAGTGCAAAGTTACGTCTGTGATCTTAGGCATGCCAAAGATACACAGACAAAACTGCTTCACTGGAATCAGATTCTTTATGACAGTGATTGGCACAGCTATTCTTCGTTTCAATCATATTACATTAGTTATGCCAAAGTTACGGAGACAAAGCTCCCTATAGCCATGGAACCAGTTGACCTATTCCCACGCGTACGAGAGATCAATAATATTCATATCTTTCCCATCCAATTCCGCTTCGTTGGGTCTGCCATCAACCGACAGATGGCGTCCATATGCATCTCCTACGCAGCGGTTGTCTCCGGTCGTCTCTACCCTCCGATGCTTAATCCATGCATACTACACAGACTGACCAACACTTGACTGTGTTGTCATCAATAATCGCGTCATACGTTCTCTTTCTGCGAATGACGACGCAGTATCCCAGTCACACGCCATTCACCAGAGGGAGTCACTTGGCCTACGAAGCAGACGATCCTAGCAGAGATTGATCGAACGAATGAACGGGCGAATGAACGAAAGATGGAAGAAGGAATGATCGAACGAAAGAAGGAAAGTATGACGATTGATTGAGTGAAAGAACGAAAGAAGGAAAGAACGATCGAATGGTTGTAACAAGTTGCGCCTGTGACAACTTGGTAACTCAGAATAAACGAATATTGATTGATTGATTGATTGATTGGTTGATTGATTGATTGATTGATTGATTGATTGATTGATCAATTGAAAGAAGGAAATTGATTGATCGAATTGATCAAATGAAAAAACCAAGGATTGATTGTCCGAAAAAGGAAAGATTGATTGATTGATCGAAAGAATTGATTGAACGAAAGAAGAAACGAACCAACGAAACAATTGATTGATTGATTAATGATCGAGTAAAAGAAGGAAAGAACGGTCGAATGATGAAATGAAAAAACCAAGGAATGATTGAGCGAAAAAAAGGAAAGAATGCACGATTGATCGAAAGAATGAACGAACGAAGAGAATGAACGAACCAACGAAAGAAGGAAAGCACGAACGAATGATCGAACAGCAGAATGGGAGAGCGAAAGATCGAAGCGAACGACCGAATTCAAGAGAGAGAGTCTGTCGATTTGGCCAAGCAGCCTTTCTGTAGAGCGGCGCAAGAAGCGTTATCGGAACAGATGAAGCTGGCATTTTCATAGCGAAGACGATTTCCTCGAAGGCCGTTCCACTTCAACCCCACAGGAGGCTCTTTCGTCGAATCATCATCATCCCTCTGTCAGAAGCACAGCGCCGGGCAGAGGCACCGGGCAGAGGCTCCCCCGCTCGATGCCGGCCGCAGCGCTCCCTATATTCCTCGGTCGCTCGCAGCACGACCACTTCATATCGCCGTCAGAGATTGAACGGATCGAAGCAGGGCGATGCACCGAGCGGTTTCTTGAACGGACGGTTTGCCGAGAGCTTAACACAGCACTAGGCACGGAAGACCATCGCATCTTGCAGCAGCAATCCATCCGTCCTTACGTCCGTCCGTCCGTCTGTTCAAAGCAATCCTCGGCTAAGATTAGCAGGCATTAAGAACCCGTCTGAGATCCTCACAAGTCGAAAGCTGTTTACGCCGAGGATGATGAAAAACTTAATCCGGGGCAACATGCGTTGTTTGATAGCGTGAAATATCGGCAACAGATAGAACCCGCTGCGTTAGCGACTTCAAAATGTCAATCGTACTATAACTCATTTTCGGTGGCGTGCCGCACAGTGGGTGATTGACTGCGGGCTGCGAACCAGAGCCCGTATAGTCGGTGTTTTATTCGTCTGGCTATTCTTAGGCTGTCATTTAATCATCGCCTGTTTATTAAACGGACGGACAACATACGATGTGAGAAGATATCTGTATCAGATTGGAGTCTTTGTCGAGTGAATATACAAAGAAACAGGTAAGATTATTTATACTATCGTTGCCAACTTCTCGTAATCGTATTAAATTTGTGGGCTAATCTCTAAGACTACTTTAAATATAGCCGCAGGGCACCAGCTTATTCGAAGGGTTGTCTAGAAATGTCAATTGAAGGTCCGAGTCTGGTTGTCAGAGAGACCAGAGAGAGGAGTCAGTGCAGCTGCTAGGGGGGTTTCCTTGGGAGGTGGGCGATTGGATGGATTTAGGGTATGAAATTCTTGAAGAGTTAGAATTATAATATTCTATTCTGTTCTATTTGCGGACTTATAAAGCGCCTCTCACAGAACAACCTAATCAGTGACGCTCCCAGTGCGAAGAAAAAAGAAAAGTCTTAAGAGAACTGGCAGGAACAGTAGTGCTTCCAGATAAGATCTCAGCACGTGTTATAGCCTGAAGGTCATTCCTCAGAAAAGAGCCAACAGAGGCATAGGCACCATGCTGTGCTGTGGCAGAATATGGAGTGGAAACCCTGTGGGTGATAAGCTAAGGACCCCGAGGCAGATGATGGTGGGTGAGCGGCGATATTGGTGGGGGAACTGAGACTTCTACCAAACAACTGGTAAAATTCCGTTCACAGCGTATGCATAAAAATATCACATGGACGTTCCAATACTGTTGCACTGAGTCTAACTGAATGGCCTGTTGTGCTCCGTCCCATCTTAGAGGTCATATGATCTAATATACATGTAGATGAAAAAAACAATATAGATGGAAAACTTTCCTCCAGAGGGCAGCAACTGGAAACCTGAGAGGACACATTCTGAAACTGTACCCTAAGAGGATTGGCCTACTATTAGACATTAGAAAAATTTTCAGCCAGGGAATTGTTGAACTCTGGAAACGTCTACCACAGGAAATAGTATTGCACCGAACTTGAGCTGTCTGAAACAGAAACTGCGTGGACAGTTGGGTGGAACGATATACGCAATTAAAGCTTATGTATCTCGCCTAGCCTATTAACTGTAACTGTAACTGTTACTCTATAGCTGTAGCTGTAGCTGTAACTGTAACTCTATAGCTGTATTGTATTGTTTTGTATTGTATTTTCGTTTGTTCAATCAATAGGAGCAGAAAAAACGCTGCTCCTTTACGTGTAATTAGGTCTAGTTACTCAGATTGTAACTGTAGGTGTAGTTGTAACTGTAGCTGTATCTGTAACTGTAGCTCTAGCTGTAACTACAAGTGTAACACTGTAACGCTGTAACTGTAATTATGTCCCACTGTCACACTGTAACTGTAACTGATAAGCGTATGCAGTGCTATCCAACATGCGCCCCTCCGGTCGTAGCGGCCCGTGGACTGATTTTAAGTGGCCCGCATGAGCTCGATAAATTTTTGCAGTTTGTGTAAAAATAAAGTAAAAGACAAATTCACTGGCCTACTTGCATGGCAATTCGTTTCTAACTTGGCTTATCGTTAGACAACGTGAACACAAAATTCATGCATGGGCTACGTGCGATTTTTCATTATGATCATTCCATAATAAATGTTAATATAGTCAATAATAATTCATTTACAATAACTTTTAGTCGTTATTCTTGAGTTTACTGGGGCGGTCCTCGGATTCAAGTATTATTTATTCGGTGGTTCACGGTGACAAAAAAGGTTGGACAACACTGACGTAGGGCCTAAAATAGTGCGCTTTCTGACACAAAGTGTACATTTGAAATTGTCGTGTGCGCGGTTGACTTCAATGGCGTGTGCAGTGTGTAGTATGAATTCTTGAAATGAAACGAATAAATGAATGGATGAATGCACGAATGAAAGAAAGAAAGAAGAAAGAAAGAATGAATGAATGAATGAATGAATGAACGAATGAACTAATGAACGAATAAACGAATGAATGAAATGAACGAATGAATGAATGAACGAACGAATAAACGAATGAATAAATAAACGAATAAATGAATGAATGAATGAATGAATGAATGAATGAACGAACGAACGAACGAATAAACGAAAGAATGAAAGAATGAATGAATAAATAAATAAATCAACGAACGAATGAATGAGTGAACGAATGAATGAATGAATGGAGAGGTCTATTACTTCCCAAATGAAACGCAGATGTAGAAAGAACAGAATGTCGACGACCTGAATAATCGTCTTAATTTTTCTTATCCGTCGCATGACTTGCGAACAGATCGACAGTTTACTCGCCCGCAGAAGCGAGATGTCAGTGATGAAAGGCAGAGTATTTACTATGAGATCAACGAAGGAACTTACTATGAGAAAGGAGAACTTCCTCGAAAGGAGTACAAAAGTACATACATGTAGTAGAAATGTACGCACGAGGCAGAACTGAAAGCACGAAGCAAACGTGGTCGGAGATTTATTTAGAAGAGTTAACGGTAAGAAAGTCAGTGAGAGAGACAGACAGTTAGATAAGCAGACAGACAAACAGACAGACATTTAGACAGAAACAGACAGATAGATAGACAGACTAGACAGACAGATAGATAGACAGAGACAGACAGACAAGACAGACAGACACAATGCA
The DNA here is from genome assembly GCA_020284085.1 of Aporrectodea caliginosa. NCBI lineage: Eukaryota > Metazoa > Annelida > Clitellata > Crassiclitellata > Lumbricidae > Aporrectodea > Aporrectodea caliginosa. Next base: position 1,313,416 of record JACEVL010000469.1, read on the forward strand.
GATACATAGAGCCGTACATGAGAAATACTGAGACACAGACAGCAGATGCAAAGAGAAAAGCAGGCAGATTCAAAGTCAGCGACGCATGGAAACACACATAAAACATAGTACCAGACATACTTCGAGACAAACAGTTTCAGTTTCAGTTTCAGTTTAGACAGAAAGACAGAGACACAGATAGAAAGCTAGAGAGACAGATAGACAAGTATAGAAACATACAAACAGACAAATAGAACGCCAGACAGACAGATGGAAAGCTAGAGAGACAGATAGACAGGCATAGAAACAGACAGACAGACAGGTGGACGGACGGACGGACGAACAGACAGGCAGAAACACACAGGCAGGCAGAGAGACAGACAGCCAGACGGACATAATTATAACATATGGGACCGTGCCTAACAGCACCAAAAGACCTAGATAGTCGAGAGTAAATTCACGTGAAACGCCATCTGGAGAAAAACAGAAAAAATCCAAGCGAGTTGTTTTCCATTTACGCCCCGGGGTTAGCGGTTTTCCAGTACTACATTCTACGCCCGTCGCGTTATTTAAAGCCTGTCACGTGAACTTGTTGTCTTCCCTTGGAATTTCCAAATGGCGGACATCTTGAGGGTCGGTGATCAGCATCGTTTCAACTTGGTTAGAGTCGTCATTAGAAAACACGGTGAACAACCTTCCACCGCAATGAATGTTTGTCAGTCGGTTCGTTTCAGGTACTCAAAATCATATGACGTTTATCATCATAATTACTATTATTAATCAGTAATGTCTAGTCCCAGCGTATAAGCTCACGTAAGGCGTATTTGTATCCACGACCTGTTGTCATTCCTCGTTGTGTTTGCATTGCACTTCCGTGCTTAGTGCCAGCCGGTGCCAGTCCCAAGCCTGGATGAAGGAGGAGGGCGACGCTAATGGTCTATGTTACTACGCAGTGTCGTTAAACAGGAATACCTACCACAAGGTTATTTGCATAATAACTTGGTCATTATGCAAGTCACTTAATAATCATCTTAACCAGTTTTATAGAGATTTCGTTGGTGGCTTCCACTTACTTTTTGTACATATGTACATTGACGACCTACAGGTACAAATACAGAGATCGGGGCATAATTTTATGGTTGGTATATTTAACTAGTTATTTCTCAAGCGTAGCCGCAAAGACACCGACCTCTTTAAAATTGTAATTTTTTATCCATCTAGTTTAACTTGCGGAAATCTTGCTTGCTTGAATGTTTGAATGTTTGAGCCACAGGCTAAAAAGTCAAATCTTGCGACGACTAATTCGATCACTTACAATCATTCAATCTTCATGAAACTTGGCAGATAGACTCGCCCTCGCAGACACTTCATTCTATAAAAATTTCAGCTCCCCCAAAAAAGGCTAGCTTATAGAATCGGGGACTCAACTTTTCGAATCGGGGAATCCCCTTTTCCCATAGCAGCGTTGTCATTGGCCAGCGTTGTCATTGGCCGCAACAAAAACGGGCGCGCTCCTGATTAAACGCACGCTATGTCGTAAAATGAACGCGGACTATATATTTGTAGAGGTAACTGCTTCATAAGACGCATTATAGGATACTAGATGGATATAGTCTTTGTTTTTACGGGCTGTATTTTATTTTTATAACTTTTGCTAGAAAGAGGCTTGCGCGGTATGATCTACTCAGCGGTTAGCGTACTCAACTGTCAACCAAGAGGTTGGCTGTTCAAAGTTCAAACCCACCAGGACAGATATTGGTTCATTTCTGCTCCAGCTGCACCCATAGCAAACTCATCTATAATGAGTACACAGACCGTACACTGTCGGTGGGATGACCAACGTGCAAGGGAGAAGATTGGCCCACCGCCCTCGTATGTCAAGGCTAAGAAAATGAGGTCACTAATACTTCATACCCATGACTGCCTCTCAGTGCTAGCTTAAGGGACTGCTCGTCCTGTTCTTCTTTGCTAGAAAGATGTAGTTTCACTTAATTATTAAGTGAAACAAATTCGAAACAAATCCGAAGCGATTTCAAACCAAATTTTTATTTCTCGACTTTATCTGGTGACGCAATATGTAAAAAAGACCGGCTGGAAGAATAGAGAGAGAAGCCCACGCATATGCACCTAACGAAAAAGAAACGGTGGAGGTCGTTTATACCAGGCCTGCTACATGAACAGGCAAAAGCCACGTATACAGGAATAGAGAGAAAACGTCTAAATCAATACATAATACAGGGGACAGAGGCAAACAGACAGACAGACACATACGCAGACACACTAACAGACATGTACATACACAAATACAGACATACATACAAACACAGATAGCATAGACACAGATAGGGAGAAAAAGAGTGAGTGAGACACTGACAGAGAGACACGGAGAGAGACACAGAGAGACAGAGACAGAGCAAAGAGAAAGAGAAAGCACATAAAAACAGAGAAAGAGAAAGAGAGAGAAGAGAGAGAGAGAGAGAGAGAGAGAGAGAGAGAGACAGACAGACAGAGACAGAGAGAGACAGAGACAGAGACAGAGACAGAGAGAGAGACAGAGAGAGACAGAGACAGAGACAGAGACAGAGACAGAGACAGAGACAGAGAGAGAGACAGACAGACAGACAGACAGACAGACAGACAGAGAGAGAGAGAGAGAGAGAGAGACAGAGAGAGAACAGAGTGACAGACAGACAGACAGAAGGCGATGACCTGGCACATGAAACGAGAGATTCTGACGCGCAGATAATAAAAGATCAAAACGAAAGCGAAACACGGAAGCGACCGTACGAAACAAAAGATCCTCAGATGAATCCGAATCACAAAGACACGCGCAGTAATTTAATCGGATGATCCATTTACTAGGAAACAAACGAACAGCCTTAGAGCTGAGCACGCTTTCATATGACTATGGCTAATGAAGATAGATCGAGAAGTTGGTTTAGATGCGCATGTAATAACCCATAAACTTCTCAAGGACTAAATGAATGGCTCGTCTTCTCCAGTTCTCGTACTTCAGTTCTCCTTCTCTTTGACATCGGCGTGCTCTCAGCGTCCTTATGGGTCGTTTTGTGTGTGATCTCCTATGCACATAAGCATAACTGGGACGGGTTACGGGTATAGGCCTACTACCCCGTAGCATAACTTGCATTAGGGAAACTTGGACTGTGTTATATTTTAAATTCGTGTAGTACAGGCAGTTCTACTGTCCTGAGAATGCTGTATCTCTGTTTTTTTCTCCTCCTGTTCCTGTGGTATACCGTATTTTGGTTAATAAAAGATTGATAATTTATTATTCTTCCAGTTTCAAACTGTTTCATTTGCGAGGAACTGCATTGGTTACCTATGCGAAAACGCATGGAGTTTAAGATCGTTATGTTAATGCTTAATGTCCTGCAGGCTGTGATCTATCTTATCTTAGAGAGCTGTTGGTCCAGATCTCTTCCATCCCTGGCCGCAGAATTCTCCGCTGTTCCGCGCAAGGTGACCTGGTTTTCCCGCCGAACGAACTTTCGCGGCCCCGCATAGAATTTTTGCTGTTTTTGGCCCATTTGTTCTAGAATAAGTTACCTTGTAACCTGCGATTTGAGTTGCTTGGCTTTTCTTTGCCTCATTTCTCTGAGCGCATGAAAACCTGTTCGTTGGATCGACGTTGCGTGCTGTCAGGTCAGGACTATACTTCTGATTAGCTCCTGTTGTGCATTAAAAACTAGCGCTATATAAAAGCCAATTTAATGACAATAATCAACAATACCTTATCTGATATCATTCACTTTACCCTTACTTTTTCCGCCCTTACTTTGCCTACATAACATTACCTTGCCTCTCTAATAGTCAATCAGTCAATCAATCAATCAATCAATCAATATTCCTATAATTCAATAAATCTAGTTGTCATGTACGCAACTGGTTACAAGTAACACCAAATAGCTGTAGAGCCGAGCTTCAGTTAGTTATTGAAGACAATAACAAGTGATTATGAGGCAATTAATATATCTTTGAACAAGACTTTAAGAATGTAGTTACGCTTCTCCTGGGTGGGGGAGGGTGAAATTGTGCCTTCTAGGACGTAAGTTATATTTGTTTTGTCTCTGATACCTTATGTTTCGTTTACCTTTCGAGGGTATACGGGGTATAATCGTACCCCAGTCTTGTTATGTGTAGAGTAGAGTATACCCCAATTTTTATGCCCTGAATGATCAATGCCCATATAGTCAGTTATGAGCTCCAGTGAAATAATTATAAGGGGAAAGAAGAAAACTGGGAAGAAATTGGTACAACTGTGTACCCAACTCTGTACACCAATTTGTACCCAAACTATGTACCCCAAGTCTGTACCCACGCTCAGTAGACCAAAGTTACGCAACCGGTTACCTCACAGCTCACAGCTAATTTCGTGTTGAAATTTATATGAAATTCACATGACATGTTATTTCATATTAATACTTCCGTGTATTATTGTTATCAAGACTCAACACAACAGCATCAATGCATTAAAATTAATAGGCCTACTATACTTCTGTGTGTTGAATAGTGTCTCTCATTTATATATCGCCCTCTAGCAAAATTGTTATCAGATGCAGGTGGCGCTGCAGAACGAGCTTCAGAAACAGTGGGAACTCGAGATGTTCCTTAGGGATGCACGGGGCTGCCTATTATTATCAGAGCATGTGGGTAGAGTATGTTCAACGTGTTTTTATCATCTGCGCCGGATTGGCACGATACGCCTTTCGTCAACAACTCACGCTGCCACGACCATCGTGCTCCAATGCATGGAATAGCATAGTATATATAGGACTATGTAATATACTGATATACTGGTATAGACTTGTAATTATTATTATGGACTTCTAATTACATCCCGGCTGAAAGGTTAATGGTCAAGGGTTGACTATATGACAACGCTGTGTGTATGCAGGGCTAACCATCTCCCTCATTAACCAACTGCAGTCTATCTTAAACGCTGCGGCTCGTCTGATTGAGGTATACCGAGATTTAGGGCATACATCGAGCTTCATACGGGAGGAATTGCATTGGCTACCAATGCACAAACGCATTGAATAATTTTAAGATCCTAATGCTTATGCGTAACTGCCTTGAGGGCTGCGCTCCATATTATATCTTAGACAGTTGTATGTCTCGTGGTCATCTATTCCTGGCTGTAGGTTTCTTCGTTTGCCGCACAAAGTGACCTGGTTGTTCCCCCAATCAGAAAATCCACAGAACAACACAGAAGCTTCGCTGTGGTCGGTCAAACTTTCTGTACTAGATTACCTAGCGTCTTGCGACACGAGCTTCTTGGTGTATCTCTACCTCTACGCCGTAAGCGCTGGAAAACACGATTTACTTCGATTCTGGTTCCCCAACGTTAGGTGGAGAGCGCCACTGGCGAATCTGTCTTGAAGAGGCGCTATATAAATCTATGAATACATTTACAATTTTGAAGTACGATCTGTACTCAGCAGAGGCGGCGCCAGACATTTTTTTAAATCAGGGAATAGCCAGGGCAGTCACACAAGTAACCAGTGCAGGGGGCGATTTATGCGGCAAATAAATTCTCGGCAGGGCAACAATTCTGGGAGCCTTGTTGCAGGACAACTTTCCAGGGCAAAAGCTTTTTACCAGGACATTTGCCCTGACTTCGCCCTCCTGTAGTGCCGCCACTGGTACTCAGGTGCGCTCTATACAATACACTCACGCGTGTGTCTACGCGCAAGCGATACACATACAGTAGTTCTAGGAAGAACCTGGTTCAATGGGTGCAAAGTGTCAGCGGATAAGCCTAACAATGTTTTTCAAGAGGCATCAACAGCATGCTCGCACGAGTTAAAACACGATTAATATTAATTAAACAACCTCCAGAATATAATTGAGTTATCCAAGAACTTGTTTTTCTCCGCAGTTGTGAATCGCCTGAAAATCCCATCTCTTTAGGGCTGATCTTTGGGCTGGTAGTTTCCGCTTAGCTGCGCTCTGCTCGTAGTTTCCGCTCAGTTGCGCCCTGTCATAATAACGTAATATAAATGAGAATTTATAAGGCGCAACTTCTTTATAATTTATAAATTTAAAGGAACATAAACTAATTTACTAAAACAGTGAAAGTGGATGTTGGTTAGTGGTTACGATAAAGCTAATCTTTGGATAACAGGATTTATCCGATTTACGGGGAAAATAATATTGGCTCACACTTACAAGCATGCCGTGTAGGCCCTACGGACAGAATTAAGAAGCGCAAAGCAGATTTAGGCCTACTTTTGGATAGCGCTAAGAGATGTTGAAAGGAGCTGATCTTGGATGCTCATTGTCAGTTCGTCTCCGCCAATTGCTACCAGTTGCTACAAGATTAGTGCAAAAGGTGCAATGCAAACTGAGAGAATTGTATCACATCACAACTTGGTTGTGGACGATCACAGAAGTAGCATGAACTCTGACACAATCAATGCACGACTTAACATTGCCTTGAATGGAGTGGGAACTGCTCACTACGATCCAAGAATGGCCATTGTACATTTTCTTTCTGCCCGGAATCGAAGAGAGCGTGAACCCAATTTAGACATTTACTCAAGAAGAGATTTTGCTCATAAATTTTTCAGAGAAGATGGCCATTTTTTCTAGTTTCCTTAACATTCATCTTATTTCAGTAATCAGTGTTACCCTATTTCAGAATTTGTTTCTTTCCAGTAATTTGACTGCTTGAAAGTTCAACATATTTAAAAAATAATAAAAATATTGTATGTCCTTTTCCAAGTTTTTCTGAGACAGTGCTTTTGACTTAAAATTACGCGCGGAAAGTGCCCTTTTCGAAATATCCCCACCAGTGGAAATTTCTTAAAAAATCCCCTGCTCTCGACACAACAAGAACAACCCTCGATCAAACGGAATAGACACAATAGTCATAAAAAAAGATGATTAACGTCGCCCTCCTGTTCCTCCAGGCTTTGGACTGGTTCCACCAGAGTGCTACTGACGAAGAGCTGTTATTTATAATGGCAGACCCAGATGGTTTACGTTTAACGACGCCGCGTCATAACAAAGATGAAAACCGTCGCCCTCCTCTTTTCTCCAGGCTTTGGACTGGCAACACCCGATTACGACAGGGCAGAGCTATTATTTTTATCCATCTAGTTTAACTTACGGAAATCTTGCTTGCTTGCTTGCTTGCTTGCTTGCTTCTTGTTTGAGCCACAGGCTAAAAAGTCAAATCTTGCGACGACTAATTCGATCACTTACAATCATTCAATCGTCCTGAAACTTGGCAGATAGACTCGCCCTCGCAGACATTTCATTCTATAAAAATTTCAGCTCAAAAGGCTAGCCCAAAAGGCTAACTTATAGAATCGGGGTAGACGCAAGTTTACATTTAATGACGCTTTGTAATTATAATGATGATTAGCGTCAACCTCCTTTTTCGTCCAACGTATACGGCGTTCGTGCACTTAAAAACGGTGCAGAATATCGACTCCTGATGTCACGTAAGTAGGCCTATACGTGTAGCACATGTACGCGACTATTCGGCCTTAAGAATTAGTCCTTGACACGTGCGCGCATACAAAGTCACATTTCGTATTTATTTGTTAAAGAATCGACTTTGCGTCCCTAATTGAAAAGGATTTACTAAAGAGCATGCAGGTAAAAATAAGGCCAGAATATTTTGTTCGCGCACACACTCACACATGGACACACACACTGACCCCCACGCACACACCAAAACACACACAATAAATCCTGTGTCTGTCTGTCTGTCTGTCTGTCTGTCTCTGTCTGTCTGTCTGTCTGTCTGTCTGTCTGTCTGTCTCTCTCTCTCTCTCTCTCTCTCTCTCTCTCTCTCTCTCTCTACACTCTCTCTCAGTCTCTCAGTCAGTCAGTCAGTCAGTCAGTCCATTGGATTAGTCTGTCTGAAATATCAGTCAGTCCAGTCTATCTATATGATTGTCAGTTGTAGGTCAGTCTGTAAGTCAGTCTGTCTGACAGTCAGTAATGTTGGTCAGTGAGTCAGTCAATTAGCCAGTCAGTCAGGCAGTCAGGCAGTCAGTCAGGCAGTCAGGCAGTCAGGCAGTCAGTCAGGCAGTCAGTCAGTCAGTCTTTCAGTCTGTCTGTATGTCTGCATTTCAGTCAGTCATTCTGTCTATCTATCTGACTGTCAGTCTGTAAGTTTGTGTGTCTGTCTGACTGTCTGCCTTTCTCTCACACAGTCTGTCGGCCCTTCTTGTGAGCCTCCCGATCTGCTGTGCCCTCTCCTGATCTCTGAAACCGGACTCGGACCTCCCTCGGACTACTCTTTTGGACAACCCCTCTGATTTCATTTCATTTCATTTTTCTGATTAGACGCAGCGCTCGTGAATAAGCTGGTGCCCTGCGCTTGGCTTTCGAGTGGCGCTTTTAGAAATTTTGGAGATTACGATTACGATTACGATTACGACCATATTGCGTGCTTAGATATCAGACACCTCGCCGCATGAGAATTATAGTGTTCTATCTGCAGTTTTGTTTACATTGGAGTTAGACACACTGTCCGATTCAGGGTAATTTGTTCTATCTTCGTGCAAAATGGCGCTTGTTGAAATGGTGCCTTTGCTGGGAAAAGAACAGAAGTATTTTATTCTATTTGCATATTCTTACCAACTGATAGGTATTATAATATTCTATGTGAACCACAACCAATTATATTCCAGAGATTTAATCACGTGGATATTACAGAACACGCTGTTTCTTGATTATTATACACATGGTTCAGGATTATCGTGTTCTATTACGGTCACGTGGTGTGAACGGCAAACTGTGATTCGCACATGCATATAGAACATTATAATAGTAAGCGTGTTCCGTTACAGAAGGATAATCAAAAAATATTACATAAAGAGACAAAATGGAGAGACTAATTCGAAAATAATGCACATATAGGGCCTATACAATGATAGCAAGTATCACAGTTAAAAATGATATTACAAAAATTACTTTTTCTCTAGAATTATTATATAATGTACTTTTATAAATAATTACAGCGACAGTCATAATTCATTTCGCTAATAATTATAATGTTCCATGTAATGACGAATCATCATAACATTTAATTGTATAGAGCTATTTCTGTAATATTTTGTTCTATTTGAACAAATTCCAAAAGTTGCCTTCAAATTATGTTTTCTTATGCAAGAGGCTTCAATCGTCGTGATTGCTTAAAAGTGTCGATGTCCACATAAATGTTTTCTAAACATTCTTTCTCTATTTTGTCCCACCAAAGAGTTTTCAGTACTAAATTCTAAGTCACTAAACTTTCTTTTTCGATTTTCTCCGTTTCACCAAAAGTGCGCATAGAACAGTCTACTTCTCATGCGGCGACCTGTCTGCAAAGGCAATAAATATGAGTCTATACTGGTCTGAAGCTTTCTTGCTCCAGTGCGTGAATATATCGCACGTCCAATTATATGTTCTTGTGTATCTGTCTATCATTTTGACACATAATACTATAATGAAGAAAGAACTAATACATGTATATATGTGCATGTAGATATACATGTGCATATATATAACAAATATTAAATTGAGCAACAGCGATTGTTACATCGGCATGGGTTTTTACATGTATATACAATTGTATATAAATGTATATATATGTGAGAGTATATTTATACATAGCAATATTTGTATATATGAATATTATAATTATACATATATATTTATGCATTAACCTGTATGTATATGGCTATTTATTGATATACTGGTATAGACTTGTAATGTATACTTCTAATTGCATCCCGGCTGAAAGGTTAATACTGCTCTAGACACTTGCTATCCACATTATTGCAGGAAGATTCCCACACATGTTGTACTAATCAGAAATGTAATACTCTCAGTATTCTAAAATAGAGCATAATTATGAACAAACTATAGATAAGTGATTTTTGCATCGATTTGCTCATAATTTATTTCCTTCTGCTCTCATGGATTATTTCGTAGGTAATTCTGAATACCGCACACATTATACCACATCACAGGGAAATCATAAAGGAAGTTTCTGCCTGCACTAAAATACATCAATTTTCAATTAAATGTGTCGGACCTTCTGTCTGGAATAACTTAGCCCTGCTATTCGTACAATAACCATGGCTAAAGGACTTTTGAAAACGTCTGTCACATTTTAGCGAACAAAACAATGAATGAATTATAGTTCTTGTTATTGTATTGTATTGTATTGCATTGTATTGTATTTAGGAATTTATAAAGTTTGTTGGTTAGGCTTTTGGTTCTCTTATTCTGTTGTGTCTACATGTAAGTCTTGTAAGACTATTATAACGTTAATCAGTCGTCAAATTAAACCAATTTGTTGTCAAATAAAAATGACCCTAATAATTGGGACTTGGGTCCCTCTGCATGGGTCTGTCCTTTATATCTCGTAAACATTTTTGCACTGTAATGTTTGTTTTGTTGGGAATTACAATAAACAAAATGAAATAAAAGTAAACATTCATATTTATGTTGGCCGTATACATATGCATGTAATTGTATATAATATTATATTTAGACGCATAATTGCTTGTATATAGGCGTATACGGCCTACGTATGTCTTAGTGCATGCTTTCTTTAGCCCGTCAAGGCAGACTAACTGAATAAATACTTGCTTTGATTTGTGTGACCGGCTACAAAGAAGAAAACAACCTTGCGTAAATAAACAGAGCACTCCAGCCAGTGCAAACAGGCGTCCGTTTCCATCTCATACAGACATACACGTTTGCATGGTGCGCACATAGGTCTACATACAGTGATTGGAAACGCTGTAAACCGTGGATCGTAAAAAGGATTTCGTCTAAGTTGCTATGATAATCGAAGAAAATTAAAGCATTCATTTGGGATTTCAGCAAACATGCTTTAAAGCTCTTAATATTCTAAAATTGACCATGTTAGCAAACTATATGTCAGTGAATTTTGCATCGATTTGTACAAATTTATTTCCCTCTGCTTTCACAGATAATTCCGTAAGCTTTACTTCTGTTGGAAACAATACAAATTTATGGTTATGGTTATGATTATATATTAGTGAATTTTACATCGATTTGCACATAATTTATTTCCCTCTGCTTTCACAGATAATTTCGTAAGCAAATGTGAAAGCCGTAACAGTAGAACTTGCGAACAAGTCATAGTAATTTTCCAATTTGAATAATCTGACACTGTTGTTTTAACTTGTTACAATGATTTTGCAATTTTTGTAATCGCTAATTCCCAGGTTTGCACGGGAACTATATTTTCAATTTGCTATTACAAATCGATGCCGTGAGCAATGTGCGGACAAACGGATAATAATTTGACAGGAAAGAGCTCCATAATGGAGGGAATTACCGTTGAACTTCCGTTTAAACCTTACAATAGCCTTGCATTTCCCGTATAAATGACATTTGCTGACGGTGTGTATCCGGTTAAATGTAGTTGTGTTAGACTATACAATTTCAGTCACCCAATGCATTACACCTATAATTCTGCTCTGTACTTCTCAATTTCACGTTGCACTATACTATACTTGACTACTATTCCGAAGTACACTATGCTACGCTACAAATACGCTTTCTTAAATTGCGCTACACTGGTCTACATTGTACTCTACAACACCGCACTACTCACACGACACTTCACTATTCTAGACTATGTTAGAGCGCATTGCATTGCACTAATCTGCATCAAGCTACGCTACTGCGACCTAGTGTATATACAGTAGCCTATACGCTGGTCCCATAAGGTTGACTCAGCCTTCCACTCCCTATGGGGCGATGGTAAAATGAGCAGCAGTAGGGAGGGATCGGCGCCTAACAGGCTGTCATACAGTTACAAAATTGACTCTTGTTTAACTTGTTAACATGTGTTCCTACTATTTCATGTACATGTAATCATACTGCGGTTTGTCAGTTTGATTTGATTATAAATATAATTATTATTATTATTATTATTATTATTATTATTATTATTATTATTATTATTATTATTATTATTATTATTATTATTATTATTATCAGCAGTAGTAGTAGTAGTAGTAGTAGTAGTAGTAGTAGTAGCAGCAGCAGCAGCAGCAGCAGCAGCAGCAGCAGCAGCAGCAGCAGCAGCAGCAGCAGCAGTAGCAGTAGTAGTGAGTAGTAGTGGTGGTAGCGGCGGCAGACGGCACTAGCAGTAGCAGTAGCAGTGGCAGTAGCAGTAGCAGTAGCAGTAGCAGTAGCAGTAGCAGTAGCAGTAGTAGTACATTACACTTACACTACCTGACCCCATTTAACACCAGGCTACACTGTAAGGCACAACACTTCCTTGTAGCCTACTACAGCGCACTACGTACACTTCACCGCACAGCTAAGACTGATGATCATTTGATTTTCCACTCGATCGGTTTAACGCAGAAGACTTCTCTGATCTGTTGGCATGCAGGTGCGACCACAGACAGCTCTGGCCAAGATGAAGGACGATGGACTTCCGGTGGTCGATGAACTTCCGGTTCATCTGCCGTCCAATCAGACGGCGCTGGTGCTCACCCAGGCCGCTGACGTCACAATGATTGCCTTCGTTGCCTTCACGTCTATCTGTATCCTAGCAACGATCGTTGGCAACGTCCTCGTCGTCCTATCGATCTTCACCTATCGACCGCTGCGTGGCGTCCAGAACTACTACATCGTGTCCCTGGCCTGTGCCGACCTTGCCGTTGCCGTATTCGTCATGCCGTTCAACGTAGCCGACTCCGTAGCCGGGTACTGGCAGTTCGGGGCCGTCTTCTGCAACATTTGGTTGACCTTTGACATTCTCATGTGCACAGCTTCTATACTGAACCTCTGTGCCATCGCGGGAGATCGGTTCTTCGCCATTCACGACCCGATCAACTACGCCCAGAAGAGGACCCTTCGTCGGGTACTGGTGGTTATAGCGATCGTCTGGAGCGCCAGTGCCATCATCTCGATTCCTCCGCTGTTCGGTTGGAACAACAGTTCGCCGAACAGTTCGTCGCTCTACGACGAGGTCAACCGGAAGTGCCAGCTGACGGACGAGCCAGGGTTCGTTCTGTACAGCGCTTCCGGGTCCTTCTACATCCCGCTGGTGATCATGGCCTTCCTCTACGCGAAAATCTATCGGGCGACGCGAGAACGGCTGCGGAAGAGAACGAGCGCGTCCTTTGGGCCCAAGTCTGGGCGAAGGAGAACGGGAAATACGGACGATTCCCCACTCCCCGAAGCGACCCCAACTCCCAACCACAACGGGTCAATTCGTCTGGTGAAAATGTGCAGCGACCGGGTGGAGAAGGTCAACGGAGGGGCGGACAAGAACGCCGCGGAAGGCCTTCGAGAACTACCTGCAGGTGGAAAGGGCGTTGAAGACAAGGACAGAATTGGGAAACAACAGACACCGGGAGAAGATAAAGGAGGAGCGAGCACCTCCGTTTCTGTCCCTAAAGAAAGCCTTAAACGTGACGGTGGCGCCGTGACAGCATGTGACAGCGTAAATCGCCCGCCCTGTGACAGTATTTGCAAACGTGCATGTGACAGTATCAACAAAGACAGTGACAATGTCGCTGCAAAATCGAGTGACGACGCGCCCCGCACCGCTGACGCTACAAGAGACAATAACTGTAGTACTGACGAAAATGCTCGCAACGCCCGCAACGGTAACGGTACTATCAGAGACGGTAACGGTAATGTTGGTGACGGCAATAAAGATGCAGGCGTCGGTAACGGCACTTTCGGTGACGGTAGCAATAAAACGGGCGAAGGAACTCAAAATAAGGACGACACGCTTCGACAAGAGGGAAATGACGTTCTCCACGACCTACCAGACACCGCACAGCAGCAGAGATCAAACGGAGTGCCATCGAAGAAGACTCGAAGCCGGACCAAGAACAGCCTCAAGATCTCCTCCTCAATGCCGCGTCGTTGCTCAAGGCCGCTGGTGACCGTGTCCATCGTGAACCGGACGCACCGGGCCCAATCGGAGAACTGGTCAAAGGCAGAGACCCACGTCCGACAGATGACCTTGAGGCCCTTCCGCTGGAACTCCCAATCCTCGTCCCCGGACTCTGTGACCCGCCAAAGCAGCCGTCTGTCCCAGATCCTCGAGAACCGTCAGAAGATCTCGCTGTCGAAGGAGAGGCGAGCCGCTCGAACGATGGCCATCGTCATGGGAGCCTTCGTTCTGTGCTGGCTCCCATTCTTCCTCATGTACGTCATCTTCCCGTTCTGCGAGTCGTGCAGAAGGAACACGGATCGTCGAGTCAAGAACTTCATCGTTTGGCTCGGATACGTCAACTCGGCTCTCAATCCAGTCATCTACACGATCTTCAACATCGACTTCCGCCGGGCCTTCAAGTCCCTGCTCCAGGGAAACTGTCGAATCATCGCGTAACGCCGGGAAAGTCCCTCGCTCGGTAAATCCCTCAACTGGGAAAACCCCAGCCGGGAAAAACCCTTCTTCGGAAATACCTCGCCGGAAAAATTCTTGCTTGGAAATTAGCCGGAAAACCCTCTGATGGCATCCCTCGCTGAGGAAACCCGTTATGGGAAGACTCTCTCCCGGGGATTATACCGGGCTGGAGAAACCATTCTGTTGGAAATATCCCTCCGTGGAAAGACCCGTCGTTGTGATATCTTGCCGGAAAAAACCTCGCTTGGAAAACCCGTATGCTTGGAAATACGTTGCTTGAAAGCTGTCGATGGGAAAATCCCACTGTCCAACGATGTAGGGATGTCCCGTCAGCTAGAAAAAACCTTATGAACGGCTCCAACTACTGCCTCCCATCTTGAATTTGTTTAAGTGACCGGCGTGAGTGACCTCTTGTCTGTTTACGGATAGTGTCCATCAAAGCTCGACTATAGCGTGACGTTAAGTTTATAAGTCACTAAAGTGTCTGGCTGTACGCTGTATGCTACAGTTTTAAACTGCGCACTACCATGAGACAATTTGTTGGCATTCTGACCTCGCAATTTCCAGGATTGAATCCGGATAATGTCTCCCGTCATAGAATGAATAGATATGAGTGCAGAAGCACACATGTGGTAGGCCTAAATGTACAATGTAGGCCTACATTTACGCATATACGGACTTGTTTTAAATATCCATAATTATGGAAGTCACTTGAACAGACACTTACGCACGTTTGCAGTTGATAAAATGAAAGATAATAAATGAAAGATTGCATTCTGTTGAGACGATAAGCGCCTTCATTTACTCGGTCTTCATTTGCACAGGAATTTCTCTATAGAAACTGTTGCCTGTTACAGTACATGAATAACAACCTACGTTACAGCATTACGTGTAGGGACCTTGAGCAAGTCATTCCCTTACAATTACTCAGCGCCATCGGCTCATGCCTGGTCATTAGATGTGGCGCTTGATAAATCCATAATAATGATGATATAATAAGTTATGCATTACATGTATGTATTATGTATGCGTGCATTTACGTATCTAATATTATAAGTCTTAGTCTGTTTACGATGTCCTTCCGTATGTAGCCTATGTATGTATGTATGTATGTATGTTGTATGTTGTCCGGCTAAAGGCTAATGTAAACGGAACGGTTTAGCGATTTGAAAAGCCACGTTTAGGAGACCAGCTTATTACCGGCGCTATACCAAATCAAGTCCGCAATAGCCAAAACTCCTTGTTCAGTTTCGGTGCCGTCAAAATCCGGGGAGGTCAAGCCGAGGAGACGCATGGTGCTATAGTGGCAATCGGGGATGATGGTGGTCGTTTAAATTTCAAACATGTTTCGATGGTATGTATGCTATATTGTATGTAATGTATGTATGTGTCTGCATTTATGTATTATATTCATCTCTGACGTGTCTCTCCCTGTGGTTTTGCCGTTTTCATAACTCGC
Source organism: Aporrectodea caliginosa (assembly GCA_020284085.1). Taxonomy (NCBI): domain Eukaryota; kingdom Metazoa; phylum Annelida; class Clitellata; order Crassiclitellata; family Lumbricidae; genus Aporrectodea; species Aporrectodea caliginosa. The sequence continues at coordinate 1,329,234 of JACEVL010000469.1, forward strand.
TGCAACGCCTCTCCACAGTCTCCAGCCATGAGAAGTCCGAAATTCAGAGGGCAACCGAGTCGGACACACACTCCTCTTGCCCACGTGTGGCATAGGTGTCCTGCCGAGTGCTGAGTGGACCAATCAAATCATGTAGACCTTGGCCTTGGGTGTGGTCCGTTCGCAAGCCGCAATATATCTCCAAACAGCCGGGACCTCCGCGTTGGGTATCTCAGCCACTGGGGTGCGCAGCGTACGTTGATAGATCTCTACGCTGGGGACGTTAGGCGTCCAGGGAAGGGGCTGGATTGACCTGGGGCTGCACTCTTGAAAGGCATAAAGCCTCAGATATGTGAGCATGTGAAGGAACATCGTAAACAATAGAATTGAGGGGAACGCCCAGCATCAATGAATGAGTCGAATTGCCAGGCTCTGCAGCTAGCGGAAGGATGGATGCAGAGTGCGGGATGTAGGCAGCAGGAGAAGTTTGCTCTCCCTGCTGGGTCAGAACATCTCTCCCCTTCCATGACATGTATGAATGTCTGGCATACATACATACCTATACATACATATGTTACATACGTAGTATGTATGTATGTATGCATCTTAAACATAATATTCATATGTAGCCAGCGCTCGTGAATAAGCTGGTGCCCTGCGCTTGGCTTTCGAGTGGCGCTTTAAATTTTCACATACGATTACGATATGTATGTATGTATGTATGTATGTATGCATGGATAGATGTATGTATATATGTAATGCATGTAAATATGTAATGTATGTAATGTATGTGGATACAACAGTTACTGCGTTCTTTCATGTCCCTTTCTATGCTATCGATATCGCTTGCTCTGTTGTGCCAGTGTCTATATATGTGTATGAATAGTCTGTCAAAACACTCGGGGTCTCCCTAGACAGGCTACTAGCTAGTCATTCCGACCGCATAATTACAAGCCTATAGTAAATCTTGTTTCAATCACATCAGGGCAGTACGTCACATCAGGTCGGCCCTGACTAAGAATATGTCGCAAACCACAGCTTCTTCCCTTGTCTCCTCTCGCCTCGATACCACGCTAATTCGGTTTTTTGGGTCTCTCAGACCTCGAGCTCAATATAGGCTGCAACGCATTCAACTTAGCTCGCATAGTGGCTGCGTGTCCCACTACGAACAAGTTCCTCAGTCCTACTCCATCAGCTGCACTGGCTTCCTGTTGCGTTCAGGATAAAATTTGAATTGGCCTGTTTGACCTACAAATCCCTCAGGACCAGCACACCTACCTATATTCATGCACTACTAACTCCTTACATCCCTCCTCGTTGCCTGCGATCATCAAGTACAGGTCTTCTAGCTGAGCCCCGATGCGGAACAGTTATGGGCTCCCGTGCATTCCATGCCTCTATCCTAAGGGAATGGAATCGACTTCCGCTCTCTCTTCGTAGCTTACGTTCACTTCATTCCTTCAAAAAGCGGCTCAAAACTCGATAGGCCCTATTACTCATTGGCATTCAAGCATATGGAATTATGGATATCTACAACTGCATCCTCCTCTGGCGGCTGACTATCGGCGCCTCAGTTTCACATTTCGGTGTGACCGTGCGAGCGTTAACTTAATTTAATTAATTAATTAATTAATTAATAATAATAATAATAATAATAATAATAATAATAATAATAGTGTATGTATGTATGTACATGTATCATGTGTATGTATGCACAATGCCTCGTGATAAAACAGTCCTGCAGAAGAAATAAGAACAACGCGAAGAACAACAGAATGCTAGTCAAGGAAATACAAAGAACAAACGACAAGGAAATAGATATAGGACTTGTTAGATTCCCTGACCTATATATATATATATATATATATATATATATATATATATATATATATATACATAAATACATAAATAATATGTGTATATATAGCGGCAATTTATATATATATAGCGTCAGTAATTTATATATATATATATATATATATATATATGAGATTTCGTTATACAAGAGTTCAGGCGTATTAAAGTACGGGAAGCCGCTGGATTCACATGCACTCGTGTGACGCTAATTCTGAAGAGATGTGTCAACTTGTGCTTGTTTCTGGATGTTTGCGTAGCGCCTTTTATCGGCTCTCAACAGCTTGCGGCATGTCAATGCTTCCATGCAACACACACGTCGATTGGTGCATGATATATATTGACATAGTTCATTAGATATCTATGTCATGGCATATGTATCCTGGTATCCATGCAGTGTATGTGTGTATGTATGTGTATGTATGTATGTATGTATGTATGTATGTATGTATGTATGTATGTATGTATGTATGTATGTATGTATGTATGTATGCATGCATGTATGTATGTATGTATGTATGTATGCATGTATGTATACATGTATGTACATGTATATGTATGTATGTATGTACGTATGTGTACATATGAGAACAAAGCCTCTATATTAACACAGACATTAACGATATCCACCATGTTAATACGCAATGCTAAGGGAAGAATAATTACAATATCGCATTTGTTTGGAATTGAAATGCTATCCGGACAGAGCAAAAACTCGACTCAGACAGTCCAGCAAATGGGTGTCACCGTTCGCAGAAGGATGGCGGGCTGAGTTAGCTTAATTCTATTTTAAAAATGCTTGGACGAGCCCCACATCAAGTACGATGCTCATTTATAAATACGTCGTTGATTAACTTAATTGCGCAAACCCTGCAGCGTCACAAGTTGTCACAGATATACAATTATACAATTATACATGTATACGTATAGACAGAAACACGTATACATACACTGTATACGCAGATACATGCTAACGGTTCTATGGGCAGCGTCTCTATGACGCACACAGCTTTGAGATAAGTATCTTTTTCTAACTTGTTTAACGTCTACAGAGGCAAGCCCTTCAAATCGTCTTCTGCCTATGACGCAGTCAGTTATCCGCTCTTATCTTTCTTCCGCACTCTCTGTATCTGCTTCTGTCTTTCTCTGTGTGTGTATGTGTCCCTCTCTGTCTTTGTCTGTCTGTCTGTCTGTTTTTCTATCACCACTGCAATTCTATGTTTAATAAATTCTCTTCTTTTTCTCTAAACATCTATCTACATGTACTGTTTCTCTAGTATCCATCTATTTCTATGTTTTTTTTCTTCTTCTATTGTTATCGTTGTTCGTATTTTTCTCCTTCTCTCCCTCTTCTTCATTCATCATCGTGTTCTTCGACTATACTTCCTCCTCTCTTTCTTCTTCCTCCCATTCTTCTTCTTTGCATTCTTCTTCCTCTTGCATGGTAGAATGCAGAAAGATATCGAAACATGGACAACAGAAAGTTCGAATGTTCGTCGTGTCTCTATGGAATGATGGATCCGTTGAATCTTTCACAGCGTCCATGATGGAGCGCTGAACTCTGCGACCTGGAACAGAGAGAGATGGACCACTGGAAGCGTTACAGCACATGAGGCAGATAATGCAGCGCAATCAACCAATGGAATGATGCATTAGAACTATGATCCTTGATGCTATGCTTTGGAAAAGGCAGACCAGTGCATAGCACTCTAAATCCTATCTATACAGATAGTCTACATATAGAGACTGTTATATAGAGTATATATATATATATATGTTTAATATATATATATATATATATATATATATATATATATATATATACATGTATATATGGGACTTTCTGAAACTTTTATAATTCATATCATAAGTATATCCAAAATGTAATTATATGTGATTTATTTATATATTTCTACATGCATGTTAAAACTTTTCAATACATATTCGCATAATAGATACATACTCAGTTCTGTAGCACTGAGATATTTATACTTTAAAACTGTATATTATTATGATTCGATCTATTATGACATCCTGGAGGATTACTGATGAGTATCAAGCGTTAGTGACTTAGTTCTATTTCCATCCGGACAAGTGACATGCATGCAGGCGGTCAGTCTTATCCGTCCACCGATATTATACAGTCCATTAAGTCTTATTACTTTTTAAATCGACTCCTGTCCATGACGCAGTCAGTCGTCTGGTCCTCTGTGTCTGTCTCTCTCTCTGTCTCTCTCTCTGTCTGTCTCTCTGTGTCTCTCTCTCTCTCTCTTTCTGTCTTTCTGTCTCTCTCTGTCTGTCTCTGTCTCTCTGTCTCTCTGTCTGTCTGTCTGTCTCTCTCTCTCTTTCTGTGTCTCTCTCTGTGTCTCTCTGTCTCTCTCTGTCTCTCTCTGTCTCTGTCTTCTGTCTCTCTCTCTGCCTCTCTCTGTCGCACTCTGTCTCTCTCTTTTTAGGTAACTATGTATAACCGATTCTCTATTTTCCCTCTCTATAATTATCTATCTGTATGTTACTCTCCTTATCTCTCTATAGCTGTCTATCTATTTCACAGCTACTATTACAACAACACCAGCAGCAGCAGCAACTACTACTACTAATACTACCACTACTGCCACTGCCACTACCATTACCACCACAACTACTGCTGCTGCTGCTGCTGCTGCTGCTACTGCTACCACTACCACTACTTCTACTACTACTCCTGGCACTACTAAGACGACGACAACAACAATTAGTACTGCTATTTTTTTCTTAATATTATTCATATTATTTATATTCATATTCGTAATCATCTTCATATTCCTATTCATATTAATATCATGATAATGATTACCATTATCATTATCATTATTGCTATTGTTGTTGTTGTTGCTGTTGTTTTTGTTGTTGTTGTTTTAATTATTATTATTGTTATTATTATCATTATCATTATCATTAACATCATCATGATCATCATCATCATCATCATCATCATCATCATCATCATTGTCGTCGTCGTCGTCGTCGTCACACATCATCATCATTATTTTCATTATACTTATCATTCGTCTTCTCCTTTACTCCTCCTTCTTCATCCCTTCATTCAGGGCTCCTTCTTGCTGTTTTCTCTCCCCTTCTGTTTCCACCGCCTTCCCACTTGATCCCAGCTTTCCCCGAAGTGAAGATAAAGACTAAGTACACCTCTGGCACGTGCAACAAAGCTTTCTTCCGAGGGTAATATTTTTTACTTTGCTCTCCGAAGGTCCAGCTGCTCGTAAAAGATAATCTGCAACAATAAAGTAGATAACCGCCCATACAGACGCCCGTAAAGAAACGGATATCTGGAGCTGTGAGCTTGGAAATAAATGCGTTTTTCATTTACTGCTCTGCAATAGTTTCCCAACTGAAGGACACTTTAGAAGCGCCGAAGCGACTAAAATGTAAACAAAACAACACAAGTGTCTCGATACTTAAGGTGCTATTGAATTTGCGTCATTGCAGTAATCGTCCGAGAGCGATTCAACGAAGGAATGCGGAGTGTGCACTACACTGTACGAGTATACACCACACTTCACTGCAGCACGTCACACCACACTCTACTACACCTCACTTCACTACAGCTGATCTCACCACACGATACTACACCACACTTCAGTAATAAAAAAGTAAAAAAACGTGTTGTTTTTATGTTCTCATGACGGTGCTTAGTTTTGTTAGCATTTGATTTTTGGTTCTTTCTGTTTTTGTTTAATTTCTTTGATTTAGTTGAGTAGGGATGGAATTCCCCTGCCGTCCATTTAGTTCTAGAAAATAACTTGCAAGTTTTGCTATATAGTTAAAGCAATTAGGCCCCTATTCAGCGGGACTTGTCCCTTCGGGTGTGCCCTTTGCTCCCTCATACCATCTCTTCATAAACTTCTGTAATAATTTGCACCATGTTTGTGAAACTTTATATACTGTAGTTTCATGCTGTTAATTTTGTTTTGTTTCTGGGAACAATAAATTGATTTGATTGAAAATTGATTTGATTTGACTTCCTACAACACTACACTACAACACATCACACCACACTAAACCACACCACATGATACTATTATAAACCACACGTCACTATACACACCGTATTAAACCACACCACACCACACCATGCTCACCACACTACAAAACACTATACAACACTACACCATACTAGACTACATTACACTGCAGTGGAGGATTTGACAGATTGCCGAATGACTTTAGGCTGACATGGTGAAGCGGGTTAAGGAGCTTAGTTGGCTACAGATAAATCATGCCACGACGTCAAGCAGTAGACTGCTTAAGACAGTCCAAGCTACGCAACGACCCACAAGGTCATGCTGCAATACACCACCACACGAAGCAGACAGACTATGTCACGTTATATGTCACGCAGTCGACTGTTAAGTCACCCAGTAGAATGTTATAAGTCACGCAGTTGACTGCTAAATCACCCAGGAGAATGTTAAGTCACCCAGTAGAATGTTAGAAGTCACACAGTATAGACGCCTTATAAGTCACGCTGTAACCCACTGTGTGGCATAGTACACCAGCTACTTAAGTCACGCTGTATGACGCACAATCAATCACGCTACGACCGACTACGTCACACGTCTAGTCGTTCATGACAGGTGGGCAAACTGTCTCCGGACAGTACGTAAGTAAGTCAGTGGTCACACGAAGGTGTGATGCTGGAGTCTGAACCATAGAAGACCATATTGGCGTGGCAGGATTGGCAGAATCGAGAAGATACGTTGAACTGATGCTGCTCTTATAATGTGAGACTGATTCTTCAGATGAAAGAAATTAAACTGATACAATGTCGGCATGCCATTGTTTTAGGTCTTCAAAGAGATCGCGGAAGCCTTATCCACGCCTATACATGTAAATGAAGATTTACACGATTATAACCACCTGCCTTCCCAACATTATTAAACGCCTATACGTTATATACATAAGTATATGTTATATATATATATATAACATATACTATTGGAGACTTATGTAAAGAGAGAGGAATGAGGGAAGGAAGGACGACTCAAAAACTTTTTCAATATGATCTCAGCTATCAATTCCTTTCGTTATTTAATATGCATGCAATATATATATATATAAGGGCATGATGTGACATGTGATATATTATTATAGAATCAAGTTGAGAAGAGAATCACCTTTGAAGATATATAATAAAGACGAGTTTATATATATATATATATATACACACACTATATATATATATATATATATATATATATATATATATAGACGGATATATATATATATATATAAATTATCCATTGAATATGATCCCCAAACCCGTCGTCATTAGCTGGAATATGAAACGCCTTTCAACCTGGCGAAGACGGATTTGGGATCACCATCAGTCCATATATAAATTATGTATGTGTGTGTGTGTGTGCGTGCGCGTGTGTGTGTATCTGGGTGTTTTTGGTGCCCCATTAGGCTATTGTTATTAATTTGTAATTGCTATCGCTCCGGTTACTAATGCACAAGGTAACAACCGATGGCGCTCATGTAAAATAAGTCGTAATCAGGTCAACATCCAGAAGTTCAGTAGGGCCTATGCACCGAGATAGAGCCTTATGAGGCAATAGCAATTGGAAACAGGTAAGTCTTCAGTTGAGAACACAAGGAACTCCACATGCAGTACGAACAGATACACACAGAGAGCTCCACCAAAGGAATTCCACTATGCAGTGTGTACGTGTGTTTCACCTTCTGTTTATATTTCAGAGTGCATAATCTATAAACACATAGTACATCCTATGCTCATATCTAAGCATCATCAGATGTGTTTATATATTATGAGCTTCTATTACATAAACGGATCATAAGACATATGCAATCTATACATACATTCAACATGTAATATATGTTTATGTAAACACTATAATCTCTATGTATAGTATAGTATATACACGCTTTCCGGCAGCGTATACACATCACACTGGACAGGCATTCAATACGAAAAGAGTTTTCAGATTTTCTGCTAAGGCGATCGCGCGTTATTTGAAGTTGAATGGATTCAATTTTTATCATCAAAAGATAAAAGCTTCTCTTTTGCCTCTATGAAGACGATTGACAAAATTATATAAAGTTATATATATATATACACATAATTATATACATAATTAGATGTGCACGACAACAACTACAACTGCTACAATTGCTACTATTACTATCACTACTACTACGACTATTATTACTGCTACATTACGATCTCTCTCGATTGATCTATTCCTCTACTTGTCCGTCTATTCGTCTCTCTTCCTATCCGAATATTTGTCTGTTTATTCGTCTGTGTTGCACGCGTCGTTAACTCAGCACTACTACTAGCGCTTTAGAAAGTTCGAGATTACGATTATGCCATGCAGGTCGGCTTGTCCAGATACCGATTGATTCGATTTACTTACTTTACTACCTGCTTGTTTGATGGCAGATGCGATGCGATACAACTTGTTGAGAGTCGTCTTACGGAGCCTGTTCAGCAGATTTGAACTGCAATCTTTGGAGATATACGAAGTCAGCGTGCTACGGCATAGATTCTGTAAGTATATGCAAAAAAAAACATATTCGCGTGCGTGTTATATACGGGTGCGTGTTATATCAGCGAAAATACGGTAAATTTAAAGTATATATCATGCTCATTTTTTGCTCACACCATTCATTAGAGGTCTCTCGGTAAACAGCTGTCATTGTTTACCAAGTCTGGTTTATGCATCTCGAGAACAATTTACATGGACTGCTTCGCGCGATGCATTTGTCGTGTCCAAGTACTCTAGACGTAAGCACTCACACAAGTAATTAATCAAGCATCGTGGTACGACAAATTACCGTACAAGTATCATTCTATTGCACATTTACCTAACCCAAGTACGCTACAAACATGTATATAGATACTTAAGCGAGGACGTACATGCGAGGATGTATTTATTTATATATATATATATATATTTGTTTATATGTATACACATATAATGCACACGCAATCAAACAAACTCACGCACACGAACACACAGATTCTCTGTCTGTCTGTCTGTCTGGGTGTCTGTCTGTCTCTGCCTGTGTATGTATGTATGTCTCTCGTCTTTCTCTCTCTCTCTCTCTCTCTATATATATATATATATATATATATATATATAATGTGTGAGAGTTATCTAGAGAGAGAGAGAGAGAGAGAGAGAGAGAGAGAGAGAGAGAGAGAGAGAGAGAGAGAGAGAGAGATATATATATATATATATATATAGATAGAGAGAGAGAGAGAGAGAGAGAGAGAGAGAGAGAGAGAGAGAGAGAGAGAGAGAGAGAGAGAGGAGAGGTACACAGACAGACAGTGTCAGAGAGACAGAGACAGGTAGAGAGACAGAGACAAACAGACAGAGACGTACACTGTGTCTGCGCTGGGATGTACATCACATCTCTTCTGAGCAGAATATTCAGATATCGTATTCCAAGAGCTGTGTTGTAGACAGCATCCGGGACTTCCAGCCCCATGCATCGTTGTCCCTACATCTCCTTTTGGGCATCAGCAGCAGCAACTGCAGCAGCAGCAGTAGCAGTGGCATCCGCCCGTCGTGAATGGTTCTCGTGTTGACCTAGTCCTCAACGACCGACAGTTTTTCCCTTTCAAACGACCGCAGAATGCGTCCAGCGTGAAACAATGTAAGGCTGTCCAAGGACCTTTGCATAAAGGCTTATTATGTAGCAGCCCTCGGGCTGTCTCATTGTTTTTCCCACATCCCGAACCGTATTTCTTCGCATCTGCCCATCTGATATTGAATGAATGAACGGTCCAACTGAACGAAGTAACCTTTGTCTTGTGTCGCTCTGTAATTTCTTCTCCATTATTTATGCCTGTCATGTTTATGTGTGTGTTTGTGTGCGTATGTGTATGTTTGTGTGTGTATGTGTGTTTGTGCGCATATAAATTTATGTGTATTAGGGTGTTCCAGAAATATTTTTGGTGAAAATTGTTATGCAGTCCCTCTAACAAGTTTCTTTGTGGTCCCATAATAACATCTGTAAATTGTATGACATTTTAAAATATTTAGGGGTCCCTTAGGACAATCACATGTTTCGCAAATTGGCATAGTTTGCGCCCGACGTGTTCAATTTCTAAATGCTATTAGCCACCAACCTTTGCTTCCATTATAATGTTTTAATACCATTGGAAAGCCCCGAAATAGTGGAATTAACAAATATCTAACTTTTTTGGATACATAAGTATGATTTTATGATCAAATAATAAGCAAAAATTGTACAAAACTCAAGATTTTTGGACTTTCGTAATATCAGTAATTACCATTAATCGTAAGGAGTAATCATTGTTACAAATCCTTGATAACGCAACAAGCCAAGGTTTCATCTGCTTATTCTTCATCACTGCTTACACCTCCAGCCGCCTTTTCGTCATTTCTACACACTACAAGTCTACATGTCTAAAAGATTGGTCGAGTCTTTGGTTGGCGGTTGGCCAGGTAGGACCATTTCTCTTTAAATCGCTTGAAGAGCAGAATGTCAGGCCCAGTTGATGGATAAACTTAACGAAGGCACACTACGAATGCATGAGACAACGGGACTTCAAGGATGTGATGTAGACAAGCCATCCACAGCAGATTACGACCGATGGCTGTCTCTAGAAGTGTGCAGCATCCATTAACTCTACCAGTATTGAGACCGTTTTGTCAAAGTACATGCCGATAACAAATGCATCGCACTGCCACGACTTCAAAAGGTACTTCAGAACTGCTACCGCTGCTGCCTGTCTTGACCCAGAGGTCAACTTTGGCACACCCAGAACTTCCAGAAGTATAGTACTTCCGTCAACTAGAGAAGAAATAAAGACTGGCAATCTGTCCACTTTGTCGATGTGTATATACTCCAGTGCTGTCAAGTAGCAGTTTGCTATTCCAGTGCACGACATATTTACAGAGTTTAAAGTCATCTTTGATTTAGTATGTTTTCTGTCTTCTTCAAACTATTAACTTGAAACTTTAGTCGCATATATACAAGGAGGTTATATGTTTGTAGATTCTACTTTTCAAGAGTTTTGTAATGATACTAAGCATGTTATAATGGGATCAGTATGTGGTCCTCCAGATATTTTAAAAGTCATGTGTTATTTAAGAGCTTTGTAATGATACTAGGCATATTATAATAGGATCAGTATGTGGTCCTCCAGATATTTTAAAAGTCAGAGACCTGACGCGTAATATAATATTATGTAAAATGACACTAATTCTATTTAGACTTGAAGGACCCCTAAATATTTTTTAAATGTCATAAAATTTGGCAGACGATATTATGGAATAGAGGGACAGCGTAAAGATACGTTTTAGAGGGACTGCATCAAAACTTTCACGCCGAACAAGTGCCCAGGGTTACGCGGCGGCTTTTGGATTCGGCAACCCTTGTCACGGCACCGAACATACCCCTACACACCAGTTGTATTGTAATGTGTTGTAATATTGTATGTACATGTAATGCGACCGAGCCACCCGTGTAAGATGCGTATGATAAACCGACCCGACCGGGAAGCGAACCCGGGCCGCCGGCGTGACGAGCAGGTTACCAACCCACTCGGCCACTCAGGATCCAATGTGTTTGTATGTGTTATTGCGTGTGTGTATACATGTCTGTTAGTGTATTCATGTGCGTGCGTTTGCGTGCGTGTACGATTGCTTTATGTGTGTATGTGTATGTGTGCGTATATCTGTATATGTGCGTATGTGTGATGTCTGCACATGCGTGTGATTTGTATGTACATGTACGCGTCTCCACGCTTATGAGTGCTTCACGCGTGTGTATGCGTGTATGTGTGTGTGTGTTTGTACGTGTATGTCTAGATGTTACTATGTGTGTGGGTTTTTGCTGTGTGTATGTGTGTGATGTCTGTTCGTATGTGCGAGACTGTGTGATTTGTGTGTTCGTGTTTGTGTGTGAATGTGTGGGCGTGTGTGATGACAAAAATGCAAAGTGTCTGTTCGCACTTTACGGAACTGTATGTGTAGCATCTATCGACGAGTGGTGACTACTTCAGGTGTCTGGGCATTGTCTCGATCTTCATTGTTTGTTTATCGGGCAACTCCCTTTTGTTCGTATACCGCACTTTAACACCACTTTGTCTTCGACCGTGGCATCAAAAGGCCGCGCTTTTATGAAGAACTGTTGAGATATCTTGGCACTAACTCTTTCACGATTTCTGTTCCAAGTGCGCCCCCTAGCCAACTTAGTCGCAAAATGAGTACACTGGCCGTACAATCTCAGTGGGAAGACCAGACTGCGTTTAATAGCACTGGCCATATGCACTTATATGCCGAGGCTGAGAAAAATTAAGTCGCTAACACTTCGTACCATGGACGACCTCACAGGGATTGATGAAGATGGCTGCTTTTTATCTGAAGATGCTATAATTATTATGTGTCCATCGTATATACTTCTACTTTTTGATAACATTTGATGTCTCACTTTCTACCCATTTATCTGTCTGTCTGTTTGGATGGATCAGTGAATGGATTGTTTGACGAAATGACTGACCGATTGATTTACTGATCGATTGGCTGATTGACTGACCGATTAACTGATTGATCGACTGATTGATCGACTGATCGATTGATTGATTGGTTGATTGACTGATTGACTGATAGATTGACTTATTAACTGATTGGCTGACTGATCGACTGATTGATTTTACTGATTGACTTATTGATTGACTAATTGATTGTCTGATCGATTGACAGATTGATTGACTGATCAATAGATTGACTGATCGATTGTCTAATTGATTGATACATTTATGCTAAACAACACAGAATATTTATTAACACATGTCGGACCTCCATATCAAGGTTGACAGCATCGTATTCGAATCTCGGTCTCACCATCTGGCCAGCAGTTTGTAACTGTAACTGTAACTTCGATTTATGTAGCACGACTTCAGGAGAGGCAATTGCCTTCTTTCGGAACGCCTGATCAGCTGGTTCAGACACCCGGACGTTCATCTGGTCTTCATTGCTTCGGATGTGGTGACCCCGGAAGGGATTTCCGGTAGAGGTCATGTGTGCAGAGCCCCTCAACTGATTCACTTCTTCACGTGCCAATTGACGACTTCCCTTTATGGGGTCGTAACTGCAGACGGTATTATATGCCTTTGTTTTATGTCTCTGCGGCAGAGCGATTCTGAAATTGCTTTCGTAATCGAAAGCTCCACATTTCTAAAGCGCCACTTGAAAGCTAAGATCCAAGTCCGGTTGCCAAGAAAACGGGTAGATACAGACACTCAAACAGAGGGGAGAGAGGACAGCGAGACAGAGAGGGGCAGAGACACAGAGAAAGAGAAGGAGACAGAGAGGGGCAGAGACACAGAGAAAGAGAAGGAGACAGAGAGACAGAGACAGAGACAGAGAGCGAGACTGAGACAGAGATAGAGACAGACAGAGGAGACATACAGAGACAGAGAAAGAGAAGGAGAAACAGAGACAGACAGAGAGACGAGAGACAGACAGACAGAGAGACAGACAGGCAGACAGACAGACAGAGACAGACAGATAGAGAGGCAGAGACAGAGAGAAGAGAGAGACAGAGAGATATTCGAAGAGATAGATTGCAGACAGACCTACAGAGATAGACAGACAGAGTCAGACAGTGGACAGACAGACAGAGACATTCGTTAGAGACATACAGACAGACAATGCATGATTGCAGAGTGAAAGAGAAGGAGAAAGAGGACAGAGCAAGAGAGGAAGAGACAGACAGACAAACCCATAGAGAGGTTTGCATAGAGAAGTTCTGAGCTCTTTATATTCGTTTATATATTGCATTGTCTCCCGGTGGAAATCAAAAACTTCGATTCGTTACGCCTATATGTCAGGATGCATGATTGCGTGAAAGATTTAAGATAGAGGTCAAGTAGGGGTCGCCAGATGGTTCCCCATAGCCAGGTTGACATATGAACCGAGAGGCGGGGGCTTAGCATTGGGATTAAGCCCCCACCCTAAGGACGGAAGATAATTTCAAGATTTATCCTCACTTGTGCCACCTTCGAAATCAATCTTAAATGACTACATCGACCGTTCAATTCAATGGTCATATAAACCCTATGTGGAAGGCCAGGAAATTGAGTCGCTAACACGCTAATGTTTTCTTTCGTAATACTCCGTCTCCTCCTTCTATCTCCTCCTTTTTCTTCTTCTCCTTTTTCTTCTCCTCGTCCTCGTCCTTCTCCTCCTCCTCCTCATTCTTCTCCTCCTTCTTCTCCTTCTCCTGCTCCTGATCTTTTCTTCTTGTTCTTGTTCTTGTTCTTCTTGTTCTTTTTCTTCTACTTCTTCTTTGCGTTCTTCTTCTTCTTCTTTTCGCTTTCTTTTTCTTCCTTTTATTCTCTTTCTCTCCTCCTCCTCCTCCTCCTTCTTCTTCTCCTCCTCCTCCTTCTTCTTCTACTTCTTCTTCTTCTTCTTCGCATTCTTCTCGCTTTCTTCTTCTTCCTTCCATTATCTTTCTCTCTTCCATCTTAATCTTCCCGTTGCTCCTTCCCTCTGCGTCTAATAATTTATTCTTTTTCGTCTTTTTCTTCGTCTTTATCTTTATCTTCTTCATCATCGCATCCATCATATCTCTTGTTTACGTCTTCTAGGTCCAACCTATTGGTCATTCGTGCAACAGGTTCTCTCGTCCATTAATACATCAACTCCAACATCAGCCGCAGCCAGAGTAACAAACAGGCGCAAATGAATGACCTTTTACCTATAGTATCATCAATTACATAACCACGAATTAATAGATAAGGAGCCATGGAGGAAAGAATGGGCATGTGCATATACAAACGAATTGATGTATGTTTATATTATACACGTGTAATTATAAGTATACTTTTATCTATGTTTATATATAAAAATATATCTATATAGACCAATGTACGTATATACATTTACATAATTTTTTTATATAAACGTATATAGCCTACATATGTATGACTATGTAATATGTATATATGCATATACAAAAAACGTGCCTATGTATATACATGTATATATATCAGCGAACATATGTATATATATATATATGTAAATTTATGTATGTGTATATATATTTACATATATTTTGGTATAAAGAAACGTATATGTATTCGCTATTCATATCGGTTCCGCACGTCTGAGGAAAAAAGTCTGTGTGCATGGTCTGCTTGATTAGATATCGAAATAATGACACCAGCAGCTACCAGTTGGCGCCAGCACGGCAGGAGTCAAAATGGCGGACTGAAGAGGGTCTTTGTTAGTGGTCGGAAAGGAAGTCCGGGCGAGTTCAGAACTTCAGATCATCGTCTGAAGTTGATCGACTTTCTTCTCAAATGGATCGGAACTGCGTCAGATCTCTAAGTAGACGAGGATGGGTTGGGAAGGTTTCATGTCGGAAAACACTTTCAAGTTGAACCTTGATAACTGTCCGCACGTGTAGCCAGGCAGTGCCAGTCCCAAGCCTGGATGAAGGAGGAGGGCGACGCTAATGTTCTTCGTTTAACAGAGGAAGAAGTAGAGCAGTCCCTTGAGCTATAGCCGTGAGCCAGCCATGCCGTTAGCGACTTCATTTTCTTAGCCTCGCCATATAAGGGCGGATGGCCACTAGCCAGTCCTCTCCACGCCATCTCATCTTCCCACCGACAGCGTACGGTCAGTGTACTCACTATAGCTGAGTTGGCTAGGAGGGGGCTGGTGGAATAGAAATCTCGAACCAAATTGTCTGCCGTGGTGCGGATTTGAACCCTCGATTGACAGTCCAGCGCGCTACCACTACACTATCGAGCACCCCTCGTTTAACAGAAACTTCTACTAAAATGCAGTGATAATCTAGTGGTATGTGGTTAGCGTGCTGGACAATCACCGAGAGATCCGGGATTCGAATCTACGCCGGAGTAGAATTTGTTT